>JAKTYK010000156.1:0-12731 GCA_030578655.1 Magnusiomyces starmeri
AAAAAAAAAAAAAAAAAAAAAAAAAAAAAAAAAAAAAAAAAAAAAAAAAGAAGAAGAAAGAAAGAGAGAAAATGAAAGAGAAATAAGAATAAAAAAAATATTAGAGTTACCCTTAGTTGATCATAAAATTTCATAGCTTTTTATACATTTAATAGAACTTTTGAATATTTAGATTTTCCTATTACGTAGATTTCTTAATGTGCTTATATACACATAAGTCGTTCCACTCGAGCCTACTTTTCACCAACTTATTTACAATAGAATTCTGTATACCCGGAATATAAAGATATCTAAGTATACCTCTTGTTTCCCCGGTGTCTAGTAAGCCTAGACAATAGAGTTGCACCCATTCTGTATTAGGTTCTTTAGACAGGGAAACATAATCCAGCTCACCAGCCTCACTATCCACAGGGTAGCTGCTATCAACAACATAATCGCAAGTATTAACATCAACTATCTTGGAAGGATCTTTTTCGTTTTTGTTGTTCATGCCTTGGGGCATGACCCATATACCACGGTACGGGCTCAACAAAGTGGAGTTTTCACCATTAGATAAGGAAGGTTCAAGGAAAGACCCAGGTAAAAGTCCGTCAAACCCACTAGGTATAAATTTCAAACGCATGTGGTTAGGTAAAAAATAGGACGACGGGAATCGATACCATTCTCGTCCAACGCACACAGATTGGGGGGTGGAAGAATCTGGACGGGTATCAGGGATTGTGGAAAGATAGGAGAAAAGATCCAACGGGGCCTTATAATATAAAGACAATGCGGTTGATCGTGAAACTGAGAGGGTACAAGATATAAGAACTATAACTAGTCCCAGAATTACTTTGATAGTTGTTTGGGGGAAATTAGGAGCGATTCGGGTGGACAATTTAGAAACCGTGTTCAAAAGAAAAGATGTTGCTAATGCTCCACAGAGAACAAAAAAAGGGTATGCCACATACATGAACCTTTCTTCTTTGTGCGGTTGGAAAGAAAAGATTGAAAGCCAAACAAAAGCAGGTGACAAAATCAAATGCCATTTAATTTTTTTGGCATTGGGGTTAATAGATTTCCAGATTGACAAGGCAACTGGTGATATCAAAAACAGTAAAAGAATAATATTGAAGTTGAGAACGAGATTTTGAAAATAGTAATACCAAGGTTCTGTACCAAAAATATCAGGACCTGTACTTTCGTCTGTTTGTATGACATTGTAAAGTACAATATTTAAAGGCACGATCTCAAATTTCCCGTAAAGCCATGAGTCAATTCCAACCATAAAAGCAATCACTGGGAAAACTATTGCTAATACTTGAAGAATAATTGACGGAATAAAGTTTGAGATATGGTAACCGAAACTCCAAGAAGAAAACAACCCACATAACAGAATATATACACCCCAGTATCCACCAATGGCTAACGCAAACGGCCACCCCAAGATTCCGCCAATTGAAATCCATATAAGACCTCTTGCAGAAGTTTTTTTTAAAACTTCGATATTGTCCGTTGAAGCAAATTGTATTAGATAAGATAAAGCAATTGTTGCACAGTACATTGCGAAGGTTGAAGGAAGATATGCCACCGATGCATGGAAAAGCCCTGTTGCTGTCATAGTGAATAATAAGTATATAGTAGAAGGTAGTGTCAATCTCTCAAGTAATCTTTGTTTTGCATTCGTTTTCTCAGGTACATTGGCAACTACGGGATCGAGATACTTTTCAATATTTTGGTACAGGAAAGTGTCTACAGTAGTGGCAATCAATGCAAATATACTCCGTAGAAAGTAAAAAAGCACAACGTTTTCTCCAATCGCCGAAATAAAATCGGTTCCTCTAACTTTTGATATTAGAGGAATTAAGACATATTGACCGATCTTTATAATTGCTGCGTGAAGCCCTGAATATACCCAGCTGCGGATGGCATATTCTGGAGAATATTCCCATGTTTGTAAACCAAACCCATGTGTTAAGTAATGCGTGGGATCCCAATAGTTGAAAACTTCGTCGCAATCAAGAATTGGCGAAGCAGCAGAAGCTATTATTCTAGCAATAAGAATGAAATTGAAAGCTTCGCTGAACAATATCGATTGATCTTGATTCATCTGGCTTTAACTTTGAAAGCTCTTTTTCCCAAAAGATCTATTCCTAAATTTGATGTTTTGGTAGTGGTGAGAAATAGGTTTGTACACCGGTAAATAAAATATAGCCGTGGGTTGCAGGATATAACATTTAAAACAACATTAATATTTAGCAGCTCTACAATTATATTTTTTATCATTTTTATTTTAATTTTTTTTTTTTTATAATATATATAAATGTATATATATTATGTTATACCGTATATATATACTATATAAATCATTTAGTCGTCTTGATCCCAGTTTCCTGGCTTGCTTCCTGGGGCTGGCATTACTGGACCACCAGCTCTCTTAGCCATAATGATTTGATCAACAGATAGAATTGTATTTGTAGCGTCTGTGGCCAGTTCAATGGCAGATCTTTTAGCAGCTAAGATATCAAAAATACCAGCTTGTTTTGCATCAAAAACGCCATCGCCGTTATCATTCTCAACATCAACACCGTAAAATGCACCACCAGCAGTGGACTCAGGTGTAGGCTCAGCCGGCTCTGGTGCTGTAGCTGAGGCGGTCGCAGAGTCTGTTGCTGCACCATTTCTGCTATGAGCAAAATATAATTGAGACATAACTTCGGTAGCATCCAAACCAGCGTTTTCTGCTAATGTTCTAGGAATAACCTCGAAGGCTTCACCAAACTTCTTAATGGCATGTTGTAACAAACCAGGAGTGCGTTCACCATATTGTACAATTCTTGATGCAAGTTCGGTTTCGATAGCACCGGCGCCTGCAAGAAGCTTTCCGTCACGTGTCAATGCTTTAACAGCACTTACACCATCGTCAATTGCACGTTCAACGTCGTCGAGAGCGTTTTGAGTAGCACCACGAAGAACAATGGTAGCTGTACGGGAAGTTTCCTTTTCTTGACGGAAGACGGTGACTCTATCACCACCTATTTCGATAGTCTCAACAACATCAATAACACCAAGTTCATCGGGAAGTGGCGCACCGAGACGTGGTAATGGTGTGGCGCCAACCACCCGGCATAAACGACGTAGATCAAACTTACTAGGTACCTTGAATACAAGGATTCCAGCAAGATTAAGGTAATGAAGAGCTAATTCACCAACGCCGGCACCTGCAATAACGACACGGAGGCCGGTATCGGCAATTTCCTTAACAATAGCTTCCATTTGTTTTTCTTCGCCCTTGGTGAAATTGAGCATTTCTTTTGCATTATGAAGAAGAACGGTACCTTTAGTTTCGGTGGCGGTTATATCAAATGGAGCGGTGAAAACACCAACCTTTGTCTTTTCCACTTTTTTAACAGATCCTTCTGGTTCACGACCAAATACCATACCCTTGATAACTTGTGAATTGTCTAAACTTGAACCGAGAATCTTAACGACCCGAATGTTATCAACGTTGAAAAGTTTGGGGTTTTTGGCAGGCATGACATGAACAATAGCATCGGATACCAAACTAGCGAGATAAGCTTCATTACCGTATTGCTTGGAAGCAAGAGTTGTTTGAACAGCTTTAGCGACTTCGTCGGGGTTTGTGAGATCTGTAATTTCGTCGGCCACAAGACTTTCGAGTTGTTCAAGGGCAAATTTACTGGCGATTTCGTAACCTTGAATGATTTCTGAGGGATGAAGACCTAAACGGAGAAGGCCATCAGCTTGGTATAAAAATTCACCAGCAAGAATAAGAACGAGATTAGTGGCATCACCCATCTAGAATATTGTTAGTAAATATTTACAGACAGCATATCGAATCAAATATATATATATATATATATATATATATATATATGTATTTACTTACTTCTTGCTCTTGCTGTTGACTTGCCATCACGACGAGCTTAGCAGCGGGGTGAACAATTTCAAGTTCACGAAGAATAGTAGCAGCATCACTTGTGATAAAAATTTTTCCAAGATCTAAAAATAAACATATTAGTAAAAAGAAATTAAGTAAATAACTAAAAACAAGCTGGATCAATTACTTACGATTCACGACAATCTTGTTATGACCAGATGGGCCCACAGAAGTGCGGATCATAGATGTGATTTCACGGACGGCCTGGATATTTCTAGAAACCGCGCCATCTTCGGAGGCATAAGTTTGATAGCCTTGCTTAAAAAGGCCGGAGCCTGGTGCACTGGGGAGTTTAAGAGACATTATCTATACAAATATATATATGTATAAGGATTATTTGTGACGATAATCTAAGAATAATAACAATAATGATCGGTTTGTAACCTGAAAGCTTTTAAAGGCGATGGCCAAATTTATTGGTGGTTTGGAGTAACTTTTTTTGAAGCAGTCTGAGATATTCGTTTTGGTGCTAAAAAATACACATATATTATTATTATTATTTTTTATTTTTTTTATTTATTTTTTTTTTTTTTTATTTCAGCTCGTAACTCCGCATTGCCTGCCCACGTAAATAACGTACACACACAAACCCGCAACAACGTCAAAATAAACACGACACCACTTCATAATGGATGCGTTGGACAATCCGGACTACGACCCCGTAGCTCACCTTCAGTTGTTGTTTGCGGTTCCAAATAGCCTCGAGAAGCTGCCTGAAATATCTCATGCCGTTCTATCTCACAAAAATGACCTGCTTCAGCGTATTTCTACTAACGCAACCCAGATTCGTAATTACACCGAAAATGACGACTATTCAACTCGCGTTCAGTCCGGTGAAAACTCGCTTGCGCAACTCTATGATAAAATAGGGGAACTTCGAGCACAAGCAAACCTTACCGAGTCTAAAATTACAACCATGACATCGCATATCATTTCACTCGACAAGACGAAATCCAATCTTATCTATTCAATCACAGTTCTCAAGCGTCTCCAAATGCTCACGACAGCGTATGAACAATTGGCCGGACTTGTGGAAACAAGAAATTACCACGAAATGGCGCAAACTTTGCCAGCTGTTCAGGAACTTATGCTTCATTTCAAACCATTCCGCAGTATATCTCAAATAGCTGCTTTAAACAGAAAAATTGGTGAAATCCAAACGATAATTACAGACCAAATTTTTTCGGACTTTGAGACTGTACTTTCCGGGAAAGGTGACTCCGATCTCTCAAATAGCCTTGCAGATGCTACTGCTGTGCTTGAGTTACTTGGGGAATATAACAAGACCAAGCTCATTAACTGGTACTGCACTACCCAACTTCGAGAATACCGAAACATTTTCCGCAATTCGGATGAAGCAGGTTCTTTAGAAAACATGGGCCGACGTTTCGCTTACTTTAAGCGGTTACTAAAGCAGCATGTGGAGTCTAATGCAAAATATTTTGATCCTAGCTGGCATATAGCAGAAGAATTAGCCAACACATTCTGTAACAACACCCGAGACGATATTCAAGCCTTGCTATCTGAAAATGGAGGGAAGAACGTTAATGTTCAAACATTATTACAAGCCTTACAGGAGACTTTAGAATTCGAACAATATCTGGAAAAACGGTTTGAAAAAGTTACTGATTCCAGAAAATCTCAAGAACGCAAACGTGGAAAATCTGATGGTAATACAAGTGCATTAAAATCTGGGAAAGCTATATCCATGGCCTTTCAGCCACACCTTAATATTTGGGTTGATTATCAAGATAAACAACTCTCTCTCAAGTTTGCACAGTTCAAAGCACCACCGCCTCCAAAAGAATCGACAGATGGAGAACAGGAACCAGAGCCTACAGTTTTACCGTCGTCTGCAGAGTTATTCATTTTTTATCGACAGATTCTTGCGCAAACATCCAAACTTTCTTCAGGTGAGCCTCTTTTAAAGCTTTCCAAACTATTTGGAAAATGGCTTGATGTATACTGCTCTCAAATACTTCGACCGACTTTTCCAAATAAGCTGTCAGATGACGATGATTTCAAATCTTTAGCATTAGTGATCTCTACGGCAGATTATTGTACAACAACAATCTCTCAACTTGAAGAAAAGATACAATCTACCATTGACGAGCCCTTGAAAGATAAGGTCAACTTTGATAACGAGAGAAGTCGCTTTTTAGACATCATTAACCTAGGAATTAAAAAGCTGGTTGGTAAAGTTGAAGCCTCGCTTGAATTTTCCTGGAGGGAAATGGCTAATACCAATTGGTCTAAGCTGGATTCCGTAGGTGATCAAAGTTCATATGCACAGGAGCTTACACAAACTCTTCTTAGAGAAGTCGAAAACGTACTCCGCTATACATCCAAGAAAACTTATGTTCGACTTGTTTGCGACAAGATTGTTGAGTCTGTGGCATATTCATTTTTGGCGCAGGTCGTCAAATCTCGACCTATATCAGAAGTAGCGTCTGAACAGATGCTTCTCGATCTATATATTATTAAATCTGCCCTGATGAAGTTACCGTCATTAGCTGAAGGTGCTGATAAAAACGAACCGCCCTCTTCGCTTTATGTCAAAAATATTAGCAGTTCAATTGGACGGGTGGAAACTATTTTAAAGGTCATTTTAACACAAACATCGCCAGCTGAAGGCTTGGTTCAGAATTACTTTTATTTAATTGGAGACAAATCATCCGAGAATTTCAAAAAGATATTGGATCTTAAGGGTCTTTCACGCAGTGAACAAGCGCGATTTCAAGAACTTTTCCATGCTCATATGAAAGCACACGATGGATTGGTGGATGAATCTCCTATACTTCAGACTCTAAAACTTTCTGGATCAGGATTAAGTGGGCCAACTAATGGGTATGGCATGCTGGGAATCAATGGCGGAAATTCACATAGCGGTAGCAGTTCCCGCAGTGTATCAAATTCCAGTTTTAACTTAACTTCCAAGGATGCTATTGTTAGCGGAGGGCGTAATGCACCTGTTAACGATGCAGTATCCGCACTAGCAGCATCTCTAAGTCCTCCATCTATTCATATACCAAAATTCGAACCTGGAAAGGGATTTGTAATGGCAAAAGACCAAATCGAAAAGGGGTTTGAAAAAATTGCACAAGAAACACCAGTTAATAAGATTAATGAAAATTTCCGTACCATTGGTAGATTTTTTAGAAGAGATGGAAATAATAATTCAAATAATAACTAATTATTTAATAGCATCTACGAAATTAATATAGACTTATTTCATAATAGTTTTTTTTTTTTTATTTTTTATTTTTTTTTATAATCCTGACGTATATATATATATGATTATATATTGTCTTCTTTCATAAAAACAAATTCATCAGGTAAAGACCCAAACTCTACTATATCTCGATCTTTTAGTTCCACGTAGACAGCTGTAGGTATTTTTTTCCCGTTGAGATAGGTACCACGGGAACTTTCAAGATCAATTAAATATGGTAGAATAGTTTTGTGAATTTCGCCATATTTATTGCGCTGCTGCTTTATACGAAACTGTACAACAGCATGCTGCTCATCAGCTTTTGGCTTTTTGGAAGAAGTAGAAATATCGTCATCGAGAAGAATATGAGCAATTCTGGCATCAGTGCCAATAAGGTAGTATGTTCTTTTATCCAAGCGTATTGTTTCTGATTTTTTGTTGGCAGATTTTGAGGGGTCTGGGAACTTGACAAAAGCACAATGATAAGATTCCTTTTCTGGAGGAAGAAGAGCGCGGTCCTGGGGCTCGTGGTATTTCAAAACAACGGTATTTTTTTCTAAACCGTCAATGTCTTTACTCTGGCTTTTCCTTGAGGAGAAAGATTCTGGATTCGAAGGGTCCATGGCAAACGAGGACACGGAAACCCGGTTTCGGTCTTGAGCTAACAAGCCTGATCTGTCATAGTTGGGCTTTTCAGGTGAAGGTGGGGGGCTTTGATTATCGTTTTTTTGATCTTTAAACTTAGAGGACCTACGAGGCGAGGCCGATCGGTCACGATCGGTTCTTTTGTCGCGGTGATTTGTTCTGTCGGCATCATGATAGGATTCTTTATCGAAATTGTTGTTTTGGTGTTTATCTCGATTTCTATCTCGGTACCCATCTCTGTCTCTGTCTCTGTCTCGTTCTTGGTCTTGGTCTCTGTCTTGGTCTCGATATCGGTCCCGGTCTCTGTCTCTGTATCTATCTCTGTATCTATCTCTATCTCTATCCCTGTCTCGATCTCGATCTCGGTCTCTATCTCTATAATCGTATCTATCTATTTCTCTTTCATTGTCTCTATTTCGATCATCTTTTCGCCTGGAGTGATTATTCCTATGGCGATCTTCTTCTCCTCTATGGCTGCTGAGATAGGTATCTCGATCATCATCATAAGAGTGCGAGTGCCGGTCATCTCTATAACGCGACATTAGTTTTCTGTCCTTTATTTTATATGTCTTATTATTTTATTTTTTTGGCAGTCAGAAATAAAAAACCAATGGTTTAAAATCAAATTTCTGTAAATATTTATAAATGTTGTTATATATAAGAATGCCAGCCCACCAAAACAATAATTTTTATTTTTATTTTTATTTTTATTTTTATTTTTATTTTTTATTTTTTTTTTACAAACCCTCCACACGTCTGCCCGATTCTTCTTCTTAGCATTCCTGAGCAACTGACATTCCGAGCTCTGCTGTTTCGACTACGAAAAATATGGATAACTCAGGATTTGGACTTCCGTACCCGCCACAGCAGCAGCAGCGTCAGCAGCAACAGCAGCAGCAACGGCAGCAGCAATTTCAACAGTTTCAGCAGTTTCAACAGTTTCAACAACCGCAACAATTTCAACCGCAAAAGTTCCAACAGCAACAGTTCCAACAGCAACAGTTCCTACCGCAACAGCCACTACCACAACAGCCACTACCGCAACAGCCACTACCGCAACAGCCATTACCTCAACAGCTACAACAACAACAGCCATTACCGCTACCACCGCAACAACCGCAACCACAACCGCAGCAACAACATCTTCAAAATCAGTACCCTTATCAATATCCCCATCAGTTACAGTCGTTTGCACCCCCAAATCAACAGTTCTTTCAACAACCACAACCACAACCACAACAACTACAGCAGCAGCAGCAGTTTCGGCAACAACAACATCATCAAAATGAACGATTTGTTTCACAGCAGTACAAACAACAGCCACCAAACGTCCAGTTCACAGATTCACGTCATCAACATCAACCGAACCAGAAACAGAAACAGAAGCAGAAACAGAAACAGAAACGACAACCGCAACAGCAACAGCAACCGCAACAGCCACAGTTTCAGCAGTATCAATTTGCCAATCAAACTCAGGAGCAGATCCAATTTCAGATTATGCAGTCAGATGCTCCCCGGCGCCAGTTCCCACAGCAGCAGCACCCTTCTTTAAACTATGAACAAACAAATAAACCATACTTACCGCACCAATCGCCTCCTCAATTTTCAACCCAACTACCACCCCAACCTTCACCAACTCATCGGCATCAGCACCAATATCAATCTCCGGTTCAATCTCAAACTTCACCTATTATGCAGTCTCAACCTTCACCCTATATTCAGCAACAGGTCCAGCCACAGATCCAACCACAGGCCTCTCCTCAGACTTATCCCCAGGTTTCACCCCAGGCTCGTCCCCGGGTTCCTCCTCAGGTTTCACCCCAGGCCTTTGCTCAAGTCTCACCCCAAATTCCACCTCAAATATCACCTCAAATACCACCTCAAATACCACCTCAAATGCCACCTCAAATGCCACCTCAAATGCCACCCCAAATATCACCTCAGATACCACCTCAAATGTCATCCCAAATATCACCTCAGATACCATCTCAAATGCCACCCCAAGCTCCTTCTAATAACCACCCGCAACCGTCTCCTCAGAGAGTATCGCATACTCTCCCGAAACCACATTTTTCTCAACAATTTGATAATCCTCAGCCGACATTTGAATACCATAATACTCCTGACCAAGAATCGGCCACTAAATATGAAGCAAGTCAGGGAGAACCAAAGCAAGAACCAACTCAAAAGCCAAAACAAGAACCAAAGAGGGAACCAAAACGAGAGCCAACTCAAGAACCAAAACAAGAGCCAAAGAGAGAACCAAAACAAGAATCAAGGCAAGCGTCACCTTCGGCATTCCCGCAAAACAAAAAACGTAAATCATCTCCTACTAAAAATGTAAGCCCTTCCAAATACCAGTCCAGTGCCGAAACTTCGACGCATATTCGCAACTCACCACAAACTAGTTATCGATCAGACTCAACGCCCATTCATAAATCGTCGCGCGCCAGCTCGGTATCAGATTCTTCTCAGGTCCAACAAAAAACACATCGCCAAAACTCACAAACTTCTCAACGCTATTCAACACTGCATGTAACTATGTTTCCTCTTGTATCGGAGTATCTTGTGACGGCACATGCAATCTCGTGGAGCATTGTATGTGGGCGCCAGTCTGCCGAGATGTACCGCATGCTCATAGCCTGTGCTATTGCCTGCTTATATTCGATTCTTCGTGAGCCTAATGTCCATCCGTTTATAGAAATTCAAGTGAGAATGAAGCTAGCAACGCTATTGTCCGAAGAATCTGTAAATTGGCAAGAAGCGAACAAGCTTGTAAGCAAGGGAACTACGTTGGCTAAGTCATACAACTATTATGCTTTGGCTATGCAACTAAAGTACGCGTCAATTAAAGCTATGGCGTTTTCCCCTGGAACTTCACTTAAAACAACGCTCACAATGCTAGATTCCGCCATTTCGGAGTCATTAATGTTGGCCGATGAATCCGAAGATGCGGCCTCATACTATGCATTTCTATGGCTAAAGATATCGGTTTTGTTCAACGCAAATACTATTCAAGAAACCAATGAGGGGATAAAACAATTGGTCTTTTTACAAGAGTGTAGGGGGAAACAGGACAATATTGCACATTTGGCATATACTACACACGCATTCAAAATTTTTCAAATTGGAAATAATGCCGACGAAGTAGTGTCTTTACTCAATGAAGCCAAAAAAATTGAAAAGGCCAATACTGTAACATCTGACGTGGATGGAGAATCACCACGAAGTACAATCACTCTGCAGTTGATTTTCATGCGCATTGTTTGTGAAACATTAGTTTTGGTAGAACTGTGTGACTACGAAGCTTTAAATCGTGTTCAGCAAGAGCTTTTCCAAGTACTTAAGGAACAACAAGACCAGAAGAATCAAAAAAATGGATGGACATTGGATACCATAGAGATTCCACTTCAACCTCATATAGCTGCTAATGGGAAACCGCAAAAAATGACCATTGAAACAAGTACTTTGCAAAACAAGTCTGTTGTTGTTAGTTGGTTAAGTCCCTCCGAAGCCAACATTTTAGCATACTTAATATCTGGGCTTTTGAATCTACGTATTTGTGGTAAAAGCAAGTTGGCAGCACACATTCTTCAACAAGCACTCAAGAAAATAAAACTGGAGCTAGAGGGATCTCCACAAGAGGGAAGTGAGGAGACTCAACAAAAGGCATTGTCCATGAGTTTGAGTACCGCGCGAACCCATTTTGACCGGCTTCGTATTATGCAGTGTTATACGTTGTTCTTACTGACCCTTGAGCGGTTTCAAATGTCACAATGGTCGGACGATACCTATTTACAGGAGTTATTGAGTACCGCCCAGAAACTGCCTAGTCATATCAACGAAACGTTTTTACCATTAACATATTACCTGTCCGGAGTCTTTTTCCAAGCCTCTGGGAATATGCACAATGCGATTCAATTTTATATTAAAATTCGGGAGCACCCATCGGTGGCTTCCACGTCGACTTTGTATATACTAGCCACAATTAATCTTGTTTTGGTTTTGGAAGGATCAAACGGGCAGTACTACAACGACTTTGAAATCATATCAAAGATGGAGTCGAAGCGAGAAGATAAGAGCGACAGTAATGGCGGTGTGAATGGGAATGGAGAGTTTGGGTCAGTGAAACGCAAGCTTAAGACCAAAAACAAAAACAAGCCGAAATATGCAGCGGATGTGGATCAGAATGACATCATACTTGTGAAAGAGTCGCCGGCACCGGCGGTAGCTGCTCCGGCCCGCAAGACCAACAGCATATATTCCAAGGAAAAAACATCGACGGGATCTAAACTCAACGAAACGCCGGCAAGCTATTATAGACGAGAGCTACTGAGACCCGTGTGTACCAACCATTCTTCGCCGATGATCAAATGGGCACTGCATCTGCTAGATATAGTATATGACAAAAACCGGACCGAGAACTTGGAAAATGGGGGAGCCAACAACGACGGTCACAACAACAATGGCAATAACAACAATACCAGCAATAACAATCAAGCCTCGGCTGTGGCTAATGGAGACGCGAGATCGGTTTCGGCCAATACATCATTACTAGGAATCAACAATAAGCTTTCGGTGTTGATTCAGTTTGCCATGAAGCTCAATAACTTCCAGGTTGGCACCATTGTTGCTTGCGTGGCAAGCAACGATATGGACATGCTGATGCAGGATAGATTGAAACTGGCCCGGCGCGGATTGGGAGACGCGGAGCAGTCACAAAACGTCCTGTGGGGGTGGATGAATGGCATCATTTTGGAAGCATTGCAAAGGGAGACTGGCAATGTGGAGCTGGCCAACAAGCAGCATATTAAAAATGAGACATTGAAGAAAAAAGTGGAAGCACAACTTAATAGAGTCGAGTAGGAAAAAAATTTATAAAGAAAAAAAAAAAAAAAAAAAAAAAAAAAAAAAAAAAAAAAAAAAAAAAAAAAA
>JAKTYK010000157.1:0-12711 GCA_030578655.1 Magnusiomyces starmeri
TTTTTTTTTTTTTTTTTTTTTTTTTTTTTTTTTTTTTTTTTTTTTTTTTTTTTTACCTTTTCTACTTTTTTGTCTCTTAACTAGTCTTTATTTATGAGCGCGGACACTCAACCGAAGGTGCCTCCACCTGACCAGGTTAAGCTTAATCTACCAGATGACGATGACGCTGATGGTGATGGTGAAAATAAAAGAAGCTCCTCTTTAGATCTTGCTGCCTCTCAGCAACCAACTATAAGTGGAACTCTCTTTAAATTCTTTAATAAAACTGCTGGGAGATCTTTACATCTGACCGATCTTGTAAATGGCGACAGCGATGATGATGATGATGATGATGATGACGACGATGACGATGACGACGACGAAAATGATGAAACCGAGGAAGATCTCGACCGCTTACTTGAGAAAGAAGAAAAAGAAGTTCCCGAGAAAACCAACAACCTTAATGACGCGGACCTCTACATTCAACAAGGAACTGGAAATACTCTTGCCAATCCGCAGTCTAATTTTAATGATGCTAAATCAAACCTTACTACTGAAACCTCTAAACTCTCACTTAACGACTCTTATTCCGGTGGTAATAATAATAGTAATAATAATAATAATAATATTAATATCCATAATACTAATAATGAAAATAATGAAAATAATATTGATAATTCGTCCCTTTGTAACGATAATGCAAGTATGTCCAAACTTACTCAAAGTATTCATTCACTTGTGACCAGTAATCGCATCTCCAGACGCTCCAGTAAATCAGGTGTCACCCCCTCTGTGTCAGCTGAGGTTGACAATGAATGCAAAAAGCGTGCAGGTCTTATCGCAAATACTCTAAAGTCATTGGGCGTGCATGATAACGACGCTCTTATTGCTGGTATGTAATATAATAATTATTATTATTATTATTATTTTTATATACATCATCATAACTAATTATTTGCATATAGATTATCCTTGTTGGCTTTTAAGACATATTCTGTTGGAAGGAAGACTCTATGTCACTAACAATGACGTTTGTTTTATTGCCTCTTTGCCCTCCACTGAAGGCAAGGCTCTCATGAGCGGATCTCTTTCTAAAATGAGCAAAAGAGGCACGCGCTTAACTAGAGACTGGTTTGTTTTACGTACCCATCAACTTGCCTACTACAACAGTGCAACTGAACTTTACTTCCCCATTGGTGCTATCGACCTTCGCTATGCCCTCTTAGCTGAAATCAATACAAACAAAAATAAGTTTGACGACACTTACTTCTTTCTTGTTACTGAACAGAGAACTTATACTTTTAAGGCTGATAATAACATTTCTGCTCAGCAATGGGTCAAAGCTCTTCAAAAAGCCATCTTTCTTAGTCGCAACGAAGGCGACCAAGTGCGAATAAAGATCCCAGTAGAAAATATCGTCGATCTAGAGGAATCAAATCTCCATGAATTCGGCGTGGCCCTTAAAATCAGAGCTATTGATTCTGAAGATACCTTTTCT
Source organism: Magnusiomyces starmeri (assembly GCA_030578655.1). Taxonomy (NCBI): domain Eukaryota; kingdom Fungi; phylum Ascomycota; class Dipodascomycetes; order Dipodascales; family Dipodascaceae; genus Magnusiomyces; species Magnusiomyces starmeri. The sequence goes on from JAKTYK010000157.1 coordinate 1,478, forward strand.
ATCGATGAATATACGCTAGCCTTTTTGAATACCAACAAGAACTCTAGTGTTCCTCTTCAAGCTATTAAACAGGTCATGGACAACAAGGGCCTTAAAGATGTTAACACTGACCTGGGTTCTGACAATCTCTATGAAAAAATGGCGGAATCAAGACCAACTCTGGGGAAAATCACCGACTCTACCAACACTCTTAGTCCATCGAGTCCTAGTCAACGGTCTACTCCGAACTCTCCACGTCAAAGTGGCGAAGATTCTTCTGGCATTGGGAAATCTGTCACTGGCTTGAGAAGGCGAGTGACTCGTCGTGTACGTAACTTGGTTGGCCGTGATGGTAGTGCATCATCCTCCCCGTCCAGATCGCGCTCAACCTCCCCTAATCCGGAACCTGCCTCTCCCCTACTGAAGCCAACACCCCTCAACATTGATGATGCATCCATGATTAGTCAGGATGAAAGCTATATGGATGTCTCTCCCAAAGAAGCACAGCCACAATCTTCATCCTCTTATTTGTTGCCCGGCTTACATTTCCCCAAAAGTCATAATAATGATGCCGACAATAAGAAGAAACGAGGCCGCGGAAACATGGTTCATAAGGTGTCTGATATGTTTACAAGTTCAATCAAACATTATCGGGATGGCACAGACGACTATGACGATATAGATGACTCGGAAAAATACCACGTTTCTGAAGAAGAAAAACTTGAGAGCAATAAGAGATTCCGGTCTCACTTTAGTTTTGGTGAAGATGAAGAACTTATTGCTACATACTATGCTCATATACAGAAACCCATTCCAATTTATGGCAAAATTTACATTAGTCTCAACTTTGTGTGTTTCCGAAGCTTGATTATTGGTACAAAAACAAAAATGGTTTTGCCCTTTAAGGATATCGAGAATGTTTCAGCTGAAAATGGGTTTAAGTTTGGGTATTCCGGCTTAGTATTTGTCATTCATGGCCATGAAGATGTCTTTTTCGAATTCTCTTCTCGGGCGGCTCGCGATGACTGCGAGGGGATTACCCTTAAGCACTTGGATATCTTGAGAATGCAAGGATCAATCACAAGTTCTCAGAAATTGGATGACAGCGCTATTACTCCGAAAGAAAAGCTTCGTTTGGCCCGTCTTCATACTTATGAAGATACCTTGAGAGCAAAGGGTGGGATATGGAACGAACTTGATGGGACACCGGCTGTTGTTAGCGCTGGCGGCTCAAACTCTGTATTATCCTCCAAACCTAGTCAAACGTTTCACTTTACATGTGTTACTATTGGATCACGAGGTGATGTTCAACCCTATATCTCACTATGCAAAGGATTGATTAAAGAAGGCCATAGGTGCCGTATTGCGACGCACATTGAGTTCAAAGACTGGGTTGAAAAGTATGGAATTGAATTTCGTGAGATTGCCGGCGATCCGGGAGAGCTTATGAAGATTATGATTGAACATGGCATGTTTTCCGTTTCCTTTTTACGTGATGCCGCTTCCAAATTTCGAGGCTGGATTGAAGAACTCTTGCACACCTCCTGGCTGGCATGCCAAGGTACTGATATTATTATTGAGAGTCCTAGTGCTATGGCTGGTATCCATGTCGCTGAGGCTTTGCAAGTGCCATACTTTCGAGCCTTTACAATGCCCTGGACTCGCACCCGAACATACCCCCATGCTTTCATGGTTCCTGAACAAAAGATGGGAGGCTCGTATAACCACTTGACATATGTTTTGTTTGACAATGTGTTTTGGAAGGGCATTTCGGGTCAAGTGAACAAGTGGCGTGTGAAGGAGCTTGGGTTGGGGAAAACCAACTTGGACCTGATGCGCCAAAACGAGGTGCCGTTTTTGTACAATGTTAGTCCCTCGGTTATGGTTCCTCCTGTCGATTATCCAGACTGGATTAAGGTTACAGGATATTGGTTTTTAGATGAAGGAAACGCGGAAAGCTACGACCCACCCAAGGATCTAGTTAACTTTATTGAACAAGCACGCAAAGACAAAAAGAAGCTTGTTTATATTGGGTTTGGGTCGATTGTTGTTTCGGACCCCAAGGAAATGACCAAAGCAGTTGTTGAGTCAGTTTTGCAGGCAGATGTGCGATGCATTTTATCAAAGGGCTGGTCGGAACGATTTGGCGATAAGGAGTCGGCCTCCAAAACCGAGGTGCCGTTGCCCAAGGAGATTTACCAGATTGCGTCAGCCCCACACGACTGGCTCTTCCCGCGGATGGATGCGGCTGTGCACCACGGAGGGTCTGGAACTACAGGCGCCAGTTTGCGGGCTGGTTTGCCCACCATCATCAAGCCATTTTTTGGTGACCAGTTTTTTTATGCTAGCCGAGTTGAGGATTTGGGGGTTGGTGTGTTTCTTAAAAAACTTACAGTTTCTACATTTTCCAAGGCCATCATTGAGGTGACTACCAATGAAAAGGTCATTAAAAAGGCACGTTTACTGGGCGCTAAGATTAGAAAGGAAAATGGCGTTGAAACGGCCATTGCTCTGATTTATTTGCAATTGGATTATGCCCGATCTCTTATTAAAAAGCGTGAAACGAAGGAAGGCTTTGGTCTGCCGGGCATTTTGTCTCCTTTATCACCTGTGGGTGGGGCCATCTCCAGAACCATTACATCGACGGCGTCTCATGCGCAGTCACTATCACCCATTGCATATTGCAAGCCTAATAACAATAGTAATGTTAGTATAAGTTCGGCACCACCCGTGAGCCATAAGAGGGTGGCGACATCGTCATTAGGTCGTGAAAATGCTTCCACAGCTACTGCCACTGCTACTGCCACTGCTACTGCCACTGCTACTGCCACTGCTACTGCTTCTATTGCTGCTACTGCTACTGCTACTGCTGCTGCCATTGCTACTAGTAACTCTACTGCCTCTACTACATATACGACACCTAATGATAATGCTAATGCTAATAATAGCGCGCATATTACAAAGGCTGCTACAGTAAGTGGTGAAAGAAACGCTGATAATGTGAATTCATCCAAGCATTGTTCAAGAGGGTTACTAGGATCGGGGCTGGGGTCACGCAGGACTGCTAAGCACGAACCAACCGATGCCGAAGAAACTGAAGCAGAAAGTCGGGCCGTGAAACAAACCAAGACTAATGACGGGAGTGGAGTTTCGACCACCTCAAGCGGCTCGGGAAATAATATTCTTAGTAGCATCAAGACCAAGTCGTTCCATGCGCTGCAAAAGACAAAACAGGTAGTAACGCCGTCTAGTTCGAGCGATGATACTCACAAAACTGATGAATCTTGGACCATGCTTGAAAATGAAGAAGAAGATTCCAGTTAGCTTTATAGGTTTTAATTTTTTTTTTTTTATTCTTATTATTCTTATTATAATGAATGTTTAAATTAAATCAAAAATATTGCAAACTGTTAATAATATATTATATATATAAAAAAAATTTTTTTTTTTTATTTTTTTTTTTTTTTTCATTAATTATCCAAAAGAAACAAGTCTAAGCAAAATGAATATCAGCTTTATGGAAGGCATATAACAGGGTTAAGAAATCCTTTTCGGAGCATTTTCCAGCTCTCTTTTCAGCCAAGCCGGTTGTAGACAAGACCTGGTCGATTTTGTTTTTGACAATTTCCTGGATATCTTTATCGTTTGCAGGGAGAGTATCAATATCCATATCAGATGCAGAATCTTCTTGTTGTTGTTGTTGTTTAAGAGAAAGGATGGTTTTGTAGTTTTTGGTGAGGATTTCCAAAACAGTAGGGCTCTTAAAGCCAGCGGCAATGGTTCTGTTTTTGCGGACAAAGCATATGCGGAGCATGCCGTCCCACTCCTCAAAGCTGATTTCGGGCCGCGGAGACTTGATTTCGATGCGCACGACGCTGCTCTCGACGTTGGGCGGGGGCCGGAAGTTGTTGCGGCCAACCTTCATGATGTGCGTGACGCGGGACCACATCTGGACGTTGACGCTGAGGCGGCAGTAGAGGGTGTCGCCCGGGCGGGCAAGCAGGCGCAGGGCAAACTCGCGCTGGAACATGAGCACGGCGACCCGGGGGGGGTTGGGCATGGTAAGCAGCTTGAAGACCAAGGGCGACGAGATCTGGTACGGCGTGTTGGAGATGCATATGTCGTGGTGGGGCAGAGTTGTTTTGATCACGTCCCCGAGCATGATCTCCAGCTTCTTCTGCCAGTCCGGGTGGCCCTGCACACGCTTGGTCAGCTCCGAGGCCATTCGCGGATCCATCTCCACGGCATACAGCTTGCGCGCCTTCTCCAGAATCCGCACCGTCAGGTTACCCGTACCGGGACCCACCTCCAGCACCGTGTCGCTGGGCTTGATGTCCGCCTTGTCCACAATCCCCTGGGCAACCAACGGGTTTTTCAGTATGTGCTGGCCAATCCCAGTGTTCATTGTAAAAACCGACGTCTTTTTGGGCCCCGCTCCCGTCCCCATGTCTGTTTTGATCCCTGTTGCTGCTGCTGTGGTAGTCTGACGCCCTGCCGCGTTGTTCTTTACTTTGACAGCTTTGCCCATGGTATTATGTCTATATCTTGATAATTTAGTGAAACCTCAAGGGGTATTTTGTTTAATGAAAATATATATATATATATATATGTGAATCAAGAATATGATAAAAAAAATTTTTTATCGGTATTATTGATTAAGAAAAAAAAAAAAAAAAAAAAAAAAAGGAGGTACGGCTGTAGTTTGTTACACATATCACATGATTAAACCGTTTTTTGTTACAACCATTTACTACGCCGCACCAATATGTAACAAAACTTAACAAATTAGGCGACCGATGAAATGTGGTGACGTTTTTGGTTGATTGACCAGAGTAGCGGAATAAAAGAAGCTCCGTTCGAAAGTGTCTTGCCGGTGCATTTCGGGTCGTCGGGCGGGGTGTCCGGTATACATCTGTTTAGTCTAAGTATAAGGACTGATTAATTTCAATGAATATATATATATATATATATATATAAGAAACAGAGAGAATTTCAGTATTTAGGTCTACACATGTCGGTTTTTCCTCGACGACTGAATTCTTTTTTTTTTTTCTTTTCTTTCTTTCTTTCTTTTCATAGTCATTATATCAAAAAGGACAAAGCTCCGGTAAATAAAAGAAATAGATGGCATTATACACATAGATATATATATATGAGATGTTTTACTTTTTAGAAAGACAAACCACAGCTATTTTGAAATTTCAAGGCTTAAAGTAATAAAAAAAAGAAGATCGTATCAATAGAAACTGGACAGTTGAAGAATGGCATCGAGTGGTCTGATCTGATGACTCTGGTCGTCACCTTGGATTTGTATATACGGAACCCCCATGGCTATCGGTGCCCTTATTGACGACGGCTGAAAGCTACTACATAACTTTGTACTGAGGAGGTACTTGTTTATCAAAAAGTTTTGAGTAGACAGTACACAAAAGAAGATTGAAGAAGAATCAAATTGTGCCAAAAAAAACAAAGAAGGTTATTAATTCCACAACTTGTATATTTTATATATATGAAGGTAGTAGTTTCATCGATGGCCCAAAGATATTCAACTGTTCTGTTTCGTTGAATTATTTGTATATATAAGTTATCGTCTATATATTAGTCATCGTCTATAATCCCTTCTTTTTATTCCTTTTTATTATTATTATTATTATTATTTTTTTTTTCTTCCCTCCCTCCATCAGACCTTACTTGTCTATATATATGCGTACACAATAATTGGCTTGTTTCCATCGTTATTCATAAATGTCTGTTGACAGATTCTTCAATAGTATATACAGTTGGCTGAAACCGCAGGCCGACGATGCCTCTGATAATGCATCCTCAGCTCCAGCGTCTTCCAAAAGATCCATGTTTGGCTTCTCGTCAAATCCTCCCAAAGCTGTGTATTTGCAGTACGGCACCTTGAAGTTCCATCTCGAGTTCTGCGACGACGACTTCGAGGCGGAGAAATCTCCCAAGGACGGCGTCACGGTCCGATCTCTCAAGTTTTTAATATCCAAGCTGCTGACCCCTAAAATCTTTGAGGACACCACCCCAAGTACTGCAGGCGTTCGTAAGCTCTACAAAAACAAGATGCCTGGAAGCGATGTCATTGCCGTGTCCTCAAAGCAGCTGCAGGAGGCCAGCCGTCAAGTTCGCCCTCTCAACATCAACAACTTCCATCTCATGTACAAGAACTCTATTGCGCTCGACGATGACGACAAGTCGCTGAGCTCCTATCGTATCCAAACTGACGATCTTATCGACATCACCATCTCCAACGTCCCTCAAGTTACTGCTGCTGCCGCCGCTTCTGACCGATTGAAAGCAACCACTCCTTCTTCTTCTTTCTCCAAAAACAAAAAGAGCTCGGCAAAGAAAAAGGGCGGCAAAAAGGCTTCTCGAAATCAACCCTCTGAAACGGGATCCAATGCTTCTCGTCACGACACGTCACAGATCCCACGGTCTTTCCCCACCAACACTACCAGCACTGCCAGCACGGCTCCTCCTCGTTCTCCACCCCAGCCCCACAAGCCCGTGCCCCAAACGTCGCGCCAGAAAATCCAAGCGGTCATTGACGACGTGGACAAAAACATCGTCCCGCTGATCGACAAGTTTGTTGCCAACGTGCCCGACGACAAGACAAAGCGCGCCGACGACCACCGCGTCATCTCCGAGCTCCTCTTGCAGAAAATGCTGGCCTTGGACGGCGTCGACACCAGCGCAGAAGACGGAAAGGATCTGCCGGATGGCACGCCGACCCTCCGCTCTACTCGAAAAGAAGCTGTCAACAAGATGCATCAGCATTTGAGTAAAGCTGACAATGCTCTTAAACAGAAAAACTTGCAAGATGATGAGAAGAGTGGTTAGACCTGTTTGTGGAGTTTTTTATCTTTTTTTTTTTTTTATTATTATTATTATTATTTATTTTTTTTAGAAATAAATATATAACATTTAATGAAATCCTATATATATATTATACACTCCAATTTACATGCGATGATTCTTTTTTTTTTTTTAATGTTATATTATGTTATGTTATTATTATATATATTATACTATTTTTTTTTATTGATAATCCCAAGAAGTAATAATACTAATGATATGCCCTAAATAATATCATTCATTCATTGATTCATTCATTTCATTAATGCATTCATTGATTCATTCATCTGTCTGTTTGTTTGTTTGTTGGTCTGCTGATCCAGTCGTAGTCATGCCTAATTATTATTATTATTATTTTTTTTTTTTTTTTCATTATTTAACTAACGACGAAGGATCCAAAATAGGGATCTGAACGCCTTCCTTTTCTACCAGCTCATGCTCGGCCCAGCCCCATAACCGGATCAGGGCCTGTATGTTGGACTGGCCGGTGAGGCCTTGCCGCGCAAGCAGCAGCGTGTTGACCTCCTGGGCAACCAGCTTGCGCATCTTGGGGTCCATGAGCTCCTGCAGCTGGGGCACCAGTTTGTCGGGTGGGAAGCACAGCAGAGCCATGGTTTGCTCCAAGTACTCCAGGAACTTGGCGTTGCCCGGCGCACGTCGGGCCAGATGGGACGCAGCAAAATCCAGGGCCGGCTGAATGAGCGACAGGTCCTCTGAAGAGGAGGCGTTCCCCGAGGAAGCGTCCTTGGACTTTAGTCTCTTGTTGTTTGCCGTTCGAATGAGCTCAATTAACTGTAAGCGTAGTAACGAGAAATGTAGCGAGGCATTGGTATCCAACAGCTCGGGATCCACGTCGTTGATTTTTTCTATGGCCTGTTGAATAGACCCCGTAAGAATGAGAGATTTGATCACCATTCGGTCATGGACAGAATCCAGCGAAAAAACTGGCGGCTGTTGATGGTAGTAAAAATTGGACTTATCTGTAGAAAACCTATCACTTGTCATTGATGACTGTCGGTCTGACGCATATTGATAAAAGTCGAATGATTGCGGCTTCGAATTCGTTAAGCCATCAGCGGCGGCGGCGGCGTCGTCTGTCATGGTGTCATCATTGTTTGCTAAAGATGTGGATGATGCGACTGGGATGTTTGCCTCCCGGGAGAATTTCTGTGCTGCGGACTGGTATCCTTCAACTATAAGATAATTCATAATCAGCGAGTTGAGCTCTGTCTTAGAAACAGAAAATGTGTTTACAAATGAGTCCCAAGTTTCGTTGTTATTACTTGGTCGGGAGGCAGCAGCTGCGGCAGTACCGGTACCAGTAGCAGCGGTAGTACCAGTACCAGTAGCAGAGGTGGCGGCGAAAGCATTGTAGAAGGTGTGGTGGTTTTCTCTGGTGCCTCTATGGATGTTTCTGGTACGGGAAGAGATTAGGGGAGAAGAAGAAGAAGAAGAAGAAGCATAAGCTGAATCAGCAGACATCGCCGCGGCGGTAGCCTGGGAGGCAGAGGAGCCAGAGACGGTGTTGTTTGAAGAGGAAGAAGAGGACATTTCTGAGGGGTGGACAAGGCCAGCAACAAAAGGCAAGGAGTTATTGTATGCAGGGAAATTCGAAGCAACGAGCGAACGAAATGTTGTATTTGTGGCGTTAGTGAACGAACGACTAGGATGGATCAGGGTGATATTTGACGGCAGTTGGTGCGCAGAAGCAGAAGAAACGGCGAGAGGGAGTTGGGAGGCGGAGGCGGAGGAGGAAAAGTTGGAGGAGTTGGAAGACAAGGATGGCCTTGTTGGTGATAGCGATAAGGGAACAAATGGCGGAGTGGTTGGAGTGTTGAGAAATTCGTTTTGGGCCGTGTTGGAAGCCACTGCTGCCTGTGCTGGGTGCGGCCGGAGCAAATCAGCAACTATAGGCGGCACGGCGTCTGCGATGGTAATCACCGCATGTTCTCTGGTCCTGGTCGGATATGTACGCTGCCCAGACTCAAAATTACGCTGCCGCTGCCGCTGCTGCTGCTGCTCTTGCTGCTCTCGCCACTCTCGCCGCCGAAGAATCCGTCGCCAAACCCAATTATTATGAAGGTCGGTGTCTAAAGTGAGGCTGTTTTCGTCCAGTTCTTCCGAGCTGTTGGGCTCGTTGAAACTGCTGGTGTTGAGGATCTCATTGGTAAGATTGTATATCGACTGCCGCACTTCTTCGCGTTCCAACACCTGTATCAACTCCAGCTCCCGTTCCCGTTCCCGTTCTTGTTCCCGCTCTCCCTCCTGCTCCTGTTCCCGTTCACTGTCCCGTGCCCATGTCCGGTACATCGTGCTTGACCGATCTTGGGCCCCAGTCTGAGAGGCCAATGTGTCTAGTCCTGTAGAAGAAGTGGAAAGATTGGCAGGATAACCCGGGTTGGAAGTGCTTACTAGCAAGTCGGCAAAGTCCTCCATACCAGTGTCGCTAAAAAAAAGCTCGTCTATTATGTCTTGCTGTTCCCCGCGTACTGGGCCCTCTGAGGCACGTTGCTGGCCAGTGGAGAGTGTGTTTTCTGGGTATCTTTCGCCTTGGTTTTGAGTACTTTGTTGCCTCCTAATCTGTCTTCCAGTCTGTCTTCCAGTCTGTCTCTCTGTTTGTCTCTCAGCTTGTCTCTCAGCCTGTCTCTCCGTCTGTCTCTCTGTCTCTCTTCTCATTTGTCTTTCCATCTCAATGTATCTTTGACGCTCTTCAAAGTACAGGTCATCTGGATTCAATTCTATTTCAACTTCAACTGTTGCGGATCTTGGGATGTCGGCGTTATCATAAGCATAAGGATCGTGATCTAGTAGACGTTGCTGATACTCCAGCGCTATCATTTGAGGAACCTTCCAGGCCACAACAAAAGCCGCTCGCAGGGGGTTGAAGAGAAACGTGTGTCCAAGGATTATCACAACGGTGAAGATGGAGGTAAAAAAGGCCAGAATGTGATCCAAAAAAACCTCAAGCTTAGTGCCCATTGTTCTTTATGTAAGAATGAGTATCTTTACCAATTTTAAAGAGAAAAAATAAATAAATAAATAAATAAAAAATAAAAAATAAAAAGTGTGTAAAATATTAAAAATATAGAATATTCGTAAAAAAAAAAAAAAAAAAAAAAAAAAAAAAAAAAAAAAAAAAAAAAAAAAAAAAAGTTTTGTTGGTAGAACTACGCAAAACTAAAAATAAAACCAACAACAATATTTATTATGTATATTAAATAAAATAATAAAATCAAATAAACCATTCAACCAGTATATATAGATAGATAATAATAAAAGCAAATCAAATCATTCAGATGTTTACTGACTCTGTTTTTCGTTGTTAGAGGATCCCATAGACTGAAGACAATAGCTTATCAGTTTGCGAGGTACCTCCCAGTCTCCAACCTCAGCATAGTCCAAAATTATGAGACCCATACCGGCCGAGCTAGGTGAAATGGACTTGTTGACGTATTTAGAAACTCCGCACGGCCAACATCTGGGATTCCAAAAGTTGGAGCCGGAACAAAAGTTGACATAGAACTTGGCCGTTTCAGCTTGCGCGCTTTCCTGAGTGGAGTTGTAGTTCACGGCACGCTCAATGTGCGCGTTGATGTAATGGACCTTCTTTTGAATGTCTTCGGGTTCGTTAACCTCGTTCCAGTCCTGAACAACATATCGCCCACGGTCGTCCTCCGGTGTGTTGTACTTCCACCACGAGGCTTCGAATCCAAAGTTGTCATTGTTTCTAATGGCGGCATCTTTAAGACCAAAACGACGAAACAAAACAGCCTTCCCTCTGACCTCGCCAATTTGCGGAACGCGATTGTCCAAAAACCAACGCTCTTTGGTGGGAGCAATGTAACGAGACCAAATGAGATTGGGGAAATCATCCCCCTCCCATGTATCATTACCCTCCATCTTGATGGATACAATAACTACTTCAGAAGGGTGTTGTTGTAAAAAGGCATAGATAGTATTCAGTTCGTCCTCCAACTTACAGGGGAACGGAATCTTGACGGGGAAACTGCCATGGACAACTTGCAAATCGTCGGGGCTAGAGCCAAAGGCGTTCCCACAGTTGCAAAAGAATGGTCGAGCAACACGAAAGTCGAAAAACCGGATTCCGTGTTTGAGCTGCTCGTTGATTGAAGCACCCTGGCATTGGACCGAGGGGAAGGAAATGTGATGAGCAGACGAGTTGTGAGTTCCTGGAATGGTCAACTGGGATAGAAACACTTGGTCGGGAATATTCCGTTGCCATTCAATCAAACTCTCGGTTTCACCTTGAGGAAGAGGAGGCATTTTGCTATTATATTATTGTTGTTGTTGTTATTATAATTTCGTTTGAATTTTTTCCTTTTTTATAAGAAAAAAAAAAAAAAAAAAAAAAAAAAAAAAGATTTGAA
>JAKTYK010000158.1:0-12706 GCA_030578655.1 Magnusiomyces starmeri
TAGGTTGCAATTATTTTTTGTATTTAAAAAAATAATTTTTTTTTTTTTTTTTTTTTTTTTTTTAACAACTAAAATTATCACTATTACCATAAAGACACTTTCGTGTACCTTTCCAAACTTTTTCAATAACAATTCTCCTAGGCCCCAAGTTTTCAAAAACTACATGGAACTTCCTGTCGTTTGCTATCATAATAATTAGAAAGAACTTCACTTCTGCGCCAACAAATGCCTCTTGAATTAAGATATCAAGAATTTCTCCTTTACTAAGAAACAGGTTTGACCCTCCAAAAAAATAAAAGCTTCCCGTTGTTGACAGCTGGACACCCAAGTCACGCATTATTAAAATAGAATCCTCTAGTTAAATTAAAGTTAATATGAAAATAAATAATAATAAATAAGTATTCATCATAAACCTATACCAACCCTTAGATCCCCTTATCAATAAGATAGCCATTGTTAATATCACAATCACTATAACCTTCCACTCGGAAATACTTGAAAAAAGAAAAAACCACCCTAATGCTAACTCATTTCTAATATATTTCGAAAATATAGGCGTGAATATTGACCGCGTAGACAATATTATTATCGCAATAAGAGAAAATGTGATTTTTGTTATCAAGAGAAGTAACGAAGGTAGTGTGAGACTATTGCCTATAGGGCATTGTGTGCTGTATGTATATCTTTGCAAAAATGGCGATATCTTTTCTACTATTAAAAATTTACCATTTTGATCTTTAAATAGATGCTTTGACGGATATGTCATAGTTTGTTTTGGATTTCAAAAATGCTGAACAATGCTTGATATTTAGATAAACTTTTGATAGTTGTGGTAGCTACAATAAAAATAAAATAAATAAAAATAAATAAATAAATAAATAAATAAAGGTTAGGGTAAATATCGACATAAATAATTTCTGTCAAAACACCCTTTCCAAAAAAAAGAAAAAAGTAACATCAATAATCATGGACCTGCCTTATATATTTTCATTATATATTCTCATGTATCATGATCAGGAATATCATCAATGGATCCTAGTACAACTTCATTCTGTCTTAGTTCCTTTCGTAATTGAGCCTTAGATTTCCTAAAAGTCCTTACTTCCTGGAATGGTACATTTGCAGGCATGCCAAATGCTGCCCTATCTGCCAATAACGCCCGCTCATTATCATCAGCTCTCGCCTTTTCACGGTTCTCCAACTCGACAACAACATCTTGCTCATACTTCCTGTCAATCTCTTTAATTTTCTCTTCAATAACCTCTGTAGGTAAAATCTTGTTTCCGCTTATTATAGAATAACTGTTTAATTCGCAAGGAAGTTTACGAACCAGAGCCAGTTCCAATTTTGTAGGATTCACACGTTCCTCGTATTTGAATTTGTTGCGAATATGACGGCGAGTCCTTCCAGGGAAAAGCCCGGCAATAATAGTAAAATCGGTTCCCCATGTGGACAATGACTCGTAGAAAAGATTTGTTTCTTGTTCCGTCCAAGTTTCTGTACGTTTGTGTTTCCCAAAACTTGAGTTATTATAAAATTCGTCATACTTGTTGACAACCTCACGAACACGTGTATCGCCATCTGGTCCATTAAAAGCGGACTCAGCTAGTCTATGACGATCAACTTCGGTAGATTCAATGACAAACTGGCCATCAACCATTGTGAGCTGGGGTGCAACTGGTTGGGATTTAACAGAGTCGATCAAGTTTTCAAAGTCAACTTCTTTATCTTCATCACCTTCCGAGTTTTTGGATTTCATGCTCTCGGCTATTTGTTGGATCTCTTTTAAGGTATAACCTGATTTCCTAGCCTCTTTCTTTTTATAAAGTATTTTCTCCCGTAATCTGCGGCGTTCAAGCTTGGCTGCCTCATACTTGGAGTACTCTTCATCAGCCTCTCCAATTAAAAATTCGCGCCCACATAAATCGGCCATTTTAAATTCCTCAGGATCAATAGCTACCTTATCACTATTTTCAATTAGAAACGGTACATGACCTCGTCCTGTTTTAGGTAAATCCTTAGGAGTTATCAGAATTTTCCCCTTGTCGTCATATTTCCCGTTTTCTTTTATTTCCAGTACAATAGGTGATTCAAGAGTCGGCTTACGACGGTATTTAACAAAGTTGCAGTTTCCAATATTTTTCAACAAACTTTTTCCTGGTCGAGTTGTTCCATCCGTAGGTAAGTCAGCAAGAATCTTTTTTTCAGCCTGTCGCTTTTGCGCCGCGTCTTGATCCTTTTCTCTAGGTTTTTCTTTAGTTCTGGGAGCTTTTCTTGTAACACGTTTTGGTACCTTTTTGGAAGTCTCTTTATCAACTGTGGCATCATCATTGCCTTCTTCGTCGATTATCAACTCATCTTTATCTTTATTTTGAGCTTTAGTTTTCCTTTTGTTTCGGACAGGAGTAGATTTCTGTTTATCTTTATGGCTTTTGGAGAGCAAAGGTCCTCTAGCCAAAGCTTTGAATGAGATTGGTGCAGCAGCCTGCATACCCAAACGCGCAGAACGGCGAAGCTTTGTTTGAGTTGGTATCTCGAAAATATTAACCTCATCTTCTTCTTCATCTTCTTCATCTCCTGCCATTTCTGCCTCTTCTTCCTCTTCACCCTCCTCCTCCTCCTCCTCCTCTTCATCATCTTCTTCTTCACTTTCTTCTGGAGTGTTCACCCGGCTCCCTTTTACAACAGCTTTGTCATTATTTTTGTATTCATCTTCGTTATCCTTGTCATTTGCTTCAGAATTTACATCACCCTTATCTTTTGTTCCACTCTTGTGTATTGTATGATCGTCTCCCTCACGTTCATCCTCTTCCATTTCCTCGTCTTCTATTTCAGAGGAAACAACATTATTATCTTGTTCATCATGGCTAATGGACAAGTCAGATTCATGAGACTCATCTAACCTTTGTCTCTTATTCATGCTGCTATCAGAATTGCTTTCTTTATTGTTTTCAAGAACTTCTTTTCTAGGTGCACCAGCCGAACTAATAAGGTCAGTTTTCTGAGTTGCCGGCGGTGTGAGAAAGCTTGGAGGTGAATCATCATGTTGAAGCAAGTTTTCAATAGCTAATGATCGTTTAAGTGTATTGGGATTAGTAGATGGTGGTGTAGGGATTATCTCATTGGTTTTTGGGGGTGTATTACCGGCTCTTTGTTTGTTAGTGGATTCGGGTTCATCGTCCAAGTCGGAAGATGCTGGCTCCGCAGAAAGTGTGTTTCTTAACTTGGGTCTAGACAACGGAACAAACGTAGTTTTCCTAAACGTGGCTATTCTTGGTTTGGCTTGTCCTGGTGATTTATCCTGTACAGTTGGCGCGTTCTCAACGGTTATGGGTGCGGTATTAACCAATGCTGTCAATGTGTCTGGAGTAAGTGGTGAAGGGATAGAAGATCTAGCACGTACAATGTTGGGACCTTTGAATGAAGGAATAGAAGAAAGGTCATCGTCCTCTTCGTTGTCTTCTTCATCAATAACTGAAGTTTGTTGTGACGCTTCCAAAAGTTGTTGCGAAGATATCGAATCTCTTGATGGTATTGGGACTTTGCTATTATTTCCCAATGAAGATTCTTTCGACTCATTTACGCGTTTTTCCGTGTCATTTTGTGTATCTTTTATAGCGCTTGAAGCAGGTTCATTTTGAGCAGGTTTATTGGATGTAGGTGTGCTTGATGACATTGATAGTCGCCTTCGACTATTACGCACCGCACCCCGAGGTGGGTTTTTAGGTGTAAATCGCTGATTAGATTTGTCTATAAATAGATGTTAGATGAAAGATATGTAATAGAATTATATTTAAAAGGAAAAAAAATACATACTAACTATTGAACTCATGATTTAGCCTGGATATATATGAATAGTTTTAATAAAAAAAATAATTATGGAATGTTGAGATTTGAAGGAAATGATAAAAAAAAAAAAAAAAAAATGAGAAGAAAAAAAAAATTTCTGCGTTTCAAAGTTTTATTATTAATATTAGAGAATATATTATGTAATCATTTTTTATATTATTTAAAAAATTTTTTTTTTTTTTTTTTTTTTTTTTTTTTTTTTTTAAAAAACCTTCTAAACAATATATATAAATGTATAACAATGTATGAGATATCACCTTTATCACGTATTCAACTAGATACTAAAGAATATACTCTTAAAATATCACCTCTGTCGTCGAATTTAGGGTTGGCGGTTTCTCTTTCTGATAGATCTATTCGACTTTTGTCAAATGATTTTGTGCATCATCAAGCACCAATCGTTACTATAAACAACGTTCACAAGAATGGAATCACTGATATCAAAAGCATATCTGGCAATGAGATTGTATCTTGTGGTTCAGATGGTGTCAAAATCTGGGATTTGCGCTCAAAAACAACAACCCCCCAAGCTCATTTTACATCAACCTTACCTAACCATGGAATTTTATCCCTCGATGTTTCGCCAGAAACTAACAGAATAATCGCAGGCACTGAGCTGGTTGGCTCTGATGCTGGTGTTCATATTTGGGATATAAGAACAGCAAACCAGCCAGTAGTTTCATATGTTGATTCCCATAACGACGATGTCACGTTTGTCGGGTTTCACCCTACTGACGCAAGTGCTGTTTTTTCTGGATCCACGGATGGACTAATTAATTTATACAATTCTACTATATTAGATGAAGATGAAGCGGTATACCAAGCAATTAACAATGGTGCTTCAATCCACAAGGCAGGGTTTATATCAGAAAGAAGAATTTTTGCATTGTCTCATATGGAAACATTTTCAATCTACGAGGTGGCAAATCCTGACGACTCTATATTAGAGCCCAAGCCAACTGAATTTGGTGATATTCGAGGGCCTTGGAACTGTGAATATGTAATTGATGTTGTACCGGGATATGTAGCATGCGGCGATCTTTCCAGAAATCACTTTAAACTGCTACCCTTTGCTAACGAACAGGTTGACCAAAACAATGCATTTGTCTTTAAAGGAGGCCATGGAGAAGAAGTAGTTAGGTCAATCTATTATTCGGACATGTCAAAAGTATTGTATTCCAGTGGAGAGGATGGCGCGGTTGTAGCATGGAAAACTAATGGATTGGATAATACCAACTCTCCATACGCATCATGGCCAGCTTGGGATACAGTCCAAACACAAGATGTAGAAGATCCTAAGCTTGAAAAACTTAAAAAGAAAAAATCAAAACACAAATCCCACAAAGATGGGAAGAAAAAGGAAAGATACAATCCTTATTAAAAAAGAAAAATCATATGTATATAATAACAATCTATATAACACTAATTGTCAAGATGACCCTCTTCAATTATTTTCTCCATTGATTCTTTTGTATATGGAATAAAAACCAATTCTGTTCCGCTGTTATCTTTTGTCAAAACAATCATTTTATGATCAATAAACTCTGTAAGCATAGTTCTAAAATTCATTTCATTGCTTACAAGAAATTCAGATACACATTTTTGATATAGCTTGTTGAGCTCAATGGCTACTTGAACAGAACCAGGTAAATTCAAATCACCTCCATTCATAGACATTATTTCAATTTGAGAATAAATGAGAACTTTGTATAAGCCACGAGCTTTGGGTGTAAGACTAGAAAGAACATATTTGACACCTTTGGAGCCAGCTGCCGTTCGCACCATACCTAAAGATAGAGGGTCTTCAAATGAAGTCTCTATAGCATAAGATTCAAACGTCGTTACGTCGTGCCATAGAAAATTATAGACGGCAAGCTTAGCAGCATCCCACATTACTGGTGCATTGATATTGTCTATGCTTGCAATAAACCAAACGTCAGGAGTTGAAGATAGTCGAGCCAAATAATTTTGGATTTTGTCGCCTCGTAAGGATTCGCCGTTGATGTTGTTGATTAATAACACCACTTTAGGAAATTTGACTGAGGTAGTATGTTCATTAGTGTTATTTTTACTTTCTAGGTAGTCTAGTAAAGCTTGAAGTAAATCGGGTGTATTTTTAGGAAACTTGGGGCCTTTGTAATCGGGAGCTAGAATCGGTGTTAAAGAGTTTAGCATTTCCTTAAATGATACTGATGGATTGTATCCATTAGCAACAAGTACAGGTATCTCATGAGGTATAGTCTGGGAAATAAAGTCTAATAGTAGGCTTCTTTTTGAGCCGACGCCATAAAACAATAAGCTGAACCCTTGCGTTAGCTCAAAATACCATTGCGGGAACATGGTATGGTACAAAGAAACCAAAAACTCTCGGGCTTCAGAGTTGAATGCTCTGGATGAATCAACATAGTTTATAAACTCCTTATACTCCAAGTTTGGTGCTCTTGAGAATGGAGTTGTTGATATTTTTTCTCTTGTTTTATGTTGATCAAAATATCCTTCAAAGCCATCTAAAAATAAAGTCTCTAAATCCTCTCTATTTTTCATTAAATCGTCATCATCGTCATCATCATAGTCGTTACCATTCTTATTAGATGTTGTTGCAGCATTTCCTTTTGTATAGTTTTCATTTCCAATTGTTTCTGCTACATCATTTGTATTTTCCTGTATTATTTTTGGATCTTGTTTTTTCCGTTTATTAACTTTCCGGTTTGTAGTAGTAGTGGTGGTGGTTTTAGGAGCCCGTTTTCTTCCTGTTTTTGGTGATTGTTTTGTAGATTGTGACTGAAGTTGGTCGAGTTCTCTTAAATTACTATCTATTAGATCATCTTGAGTAGTATTAGAAGAAGTTTTTTTGACATTTAAATCTGATACCATATTTATATATACAGCACACTATTACTCCAAGTTTTCACAAAAAAAAAAAAAAAAAAACGTTTATGAGAATATAGGGAGAGGTGGAAAATAAAATAAAAAAATAAAAAATAATAATAAAATAATAATTGTGTGTGTAGAAACGCGTATTAAAAAAAAAAAAAATACAACATCAACCGATTATTAAGCAACCATAATTTTTTTTTTTTTTTAAAAAAAATTTTTTTTTTTTTTTTTTTTTTTTTCAACAACTTCAAAACGATAAATTCATTATTTTTTTTTACTTCATAATCATGCTAACATTTTGTCCAAATTGTTCAAATCTTTTACAAGTAAGCATGGATTTTCTTTTATATATATATATATATACACTATTGTTAACATCATACAAAATCATATTTGTTTTTATCGTGTATTAGATATCGGTGGGCTCTTCAGGTCATAACCGGTTTGAATGTCGAACATGCCCTTATGAATTTGCTATAGTCGAACCAATGGTTATGTACCATCGCCGAAAAACTGATCGAAAAGAAATCGATGATGTATTAGGTGGTCAAGGTTCTTGGGATAACGTTGATCAAACACGAACTCAATGTCCAGCATGTGGTCATGATAAAGCATACTTTTTCCAACTGCAGATCAGATCTGCCGATGAACCTATGACTACGTTCTATAAATGTGTAAATTGTACAAATCAATGGAGAGAAAATTAAAGAATATGAAAAGAGAAAAAAAAAATAAATACACTCTAATTTAAGGATATATATAAAGAGATTTACCATGTATATTGATATGTATATGTATGTATATATAATGATTATTCTAATAACCATCGGACTTTTCTATTAATTCTCTAACTTCCTTCAATCCATCCTGTACCACGGATAATAACTTATTCCCTTCAGGTATGTCTGTGGTATCCTCTATTAAAAATAAACCTTGCTCTTCAGCACTGGTGGCAACAAGTGTAGCATTTAAGAATCTTGGATGTGATATAAGATAGTCAATAGCTCCAGTCAACTCTTCTTTAGAGGAAGAAGACGATATCTCATTTAGTTGATCAGAAACCAAATCTGGGCTTGGGCTTAGTTTGTATAACATATCAATCAACAGGATCAACTGTGTGGTCTCAGTGACAACAGATATTGTAATTTCTGAAGGATTTCGCCACGACGACAGGGCAAATTTAACTTGCTCGGAAAAGAAATCAATAACCACCAAAATATCTCCAACTATTCTTGCTCCAATCTTTTGTAAAAGAACCAATAAAATAGGAAGAATTCCCTTAACCCATAAAGCGTGCAATTTGGGGCTTTTAGAAGGCTTGATCTTCCCTTCTTGAATTCTTCGAGAAACAGGGCTTTCCATAAGCAAATCCAAAATTCCATTGGAAATGAGCTGGTCGGCAATCTGGTCCACACTCAACCACTCTAAAATATATGATAAAGATAACTCTCCGTACGCCAATTCGTCATTTCCATTGGATAAATCATCGGAGTACGAATAAAGTCTCATTACCGATTTTATACACTGCGATTCTTCGAGATTACTGGCGATTTTAGGATAAAGACCCCGAACTCCCTCAATAGCAAGACATTTTCGTAATATTGATATAATAATCACCATTCCAACATCAGCACCAGCTTGGGGATCCAATATAGCGGCTTGGGAAGCAGATGCCATGCCATTGATAATCACGGTATTAAATATTCCATTAACAATCTGTAAAACCTGATAGGTATTTTCAGTAATTGTTTTAAAATCGTCAAGTAATATAACCAGTGTACGTAACACTTGTCGATAAGTTACACTTGGAGCGTCAATTTTTCCGTTAAATGCAATTCCTTCAATGAGCTTATAATCAGGAGAAGCTAATAAGTTGTAAACACTAAGCAAACTTTTGTAATCCTTAGTCTTTATTCCAACTCGAGATGTATGGTATTTGATTATAAACACAAGATTCAAGCGATGTTCCACAGAATTCAAAAGAATTGGCGCAGAGTATTCCTCGCCAAGTATTTTCTCAACAGCAATTTCTGAAACGTCGTTTAAATACTGCAACAGCTTCTTGGATGTGTTGTTATTGTCTTTCTTCAAAACTTTGGGCAAATAAGTTACCAAGGAAGTACAGAATGTACACCAGGCCCGAACCAATCGGAGTTGGGACTCTACCCAAGAATAAGAGAAATTCCCAGATATAACTTCCTTTCGGAATCCAACCCAAGAATTTTGACTGCCTAAAACAATATCCAGCAAATTAAGATCGTATATATATGAAGGACCATATGTAAGAGGAGCAAATCTCGCTTTGGCAAACTTTTTAAGTCCACCAATTTTAGGCCAGCGAAAGTCAAAATTCTTAATCAGGTTTTCGTGGAGACTTGATTGAAGCTTACTAACCATGAAGAACGATTTGGAAATTTTTAAAATCTTTTCATCCTCTGCTAAATACTTGATGAAACTTTGGATTCCGGGGCCACTTGGAGATTTGTAAAGTTGAACAGCAAAAATTAGCAACGCCTGTTCGGCTATGGAATTTTTGTAAGCAAAATCAACCAGCTTGGTCTCGTCAAAATCGCTCTCTAAAATATCAATAGATAATCGTTCATCGATAAAATAAATGAGAGACTTTGCCAGCTCTGGTTTGCTTGAAAAGGCGCCTAATTTCCAGTTGCTGTACGCTAAAGCTAGAGATCGAAGTAAAGATAAAAGAATCTCTTGAGGGTACACATCTGTTGAGACTTTATTCTCTGTAACCTGGAGCAAAGAGGTAACTTCTTGTTCTATATGAGAGGCCTTCCGAGTATCTCTTCCAGTCAACAAAAGTATAGAAAGGCCTTCTTGTTGACTTTCAATGATACTTGAAAAACAAGTGGCAATCCGTATCAAAGTGTCCTCATTTTCCAACGAATTTTGAAGCGAGCTGGTCAAATTGGAAATAAACATATGAGCATGCATGCCTAAATGGGCCAATAACGAGGGTTGCTCGGTACTAGGCCAAGGTACTTTAATAATGGAAATAAAAACGTCCATTACTACTGGCCTCAAGGCAGGGTAGCGAGTAAATAATATTGACAAGTGAGGAGACAATGAGAATATACTCTTTTCAAGTTGAGAGGGGGGTAAATGAAGAAACGATCTTGCTTTTACCAATTCCGAGGAAAAGAACAATGCTGAGTAAACCCAAATGGTCTCGTCAGAAGATAGGGGGAATTCAGAGTCGAGGCTAGAAACTGAGGATGCTGAAGATTCAATTGTACCAAGTAAAGGCCTCAATGCTCTTGTAACAACTTTTTCAGGAACCAAAAACTGATTAGCCAAATATTCCGTAGTACTGGCTAATAAGGATGTTACTTTACAATCTAAAGAAGAATATTCATCAACATCAAAACAGTATCGAAGAATGCTAGTGAATATTGTGACACACTCATAAGCAATAGATGTTTTTTGACTAATATCAGAATATGGCCAGTAAGCTGAGCTCTCAAAAATAGAAACTGCATGTATAATAAACTTGGTAATGATGTCAGATTTGACTTTTGTAGAAACTTTTGAGTCGAGTATAGTCTCAACAGAGGAGTCGACCAATGCCCTTATGAGTTTTAAAACCGACAATGTCAAGTCGTATTTGGCATTGACAATTTCAGTTGACCCCAAGATAGAAGAAATGCTACTTGGTTGGCCATTTTTTTCCAGCATGGAACTGCGGCCTAAAAAGGACCAAACTCGGTCAGGAAGAACAACAAGTAAGGCGGTAACAAAATCAAGACAAACTGAAGCTAATTGAACATTGTTTATAAATAAAGCATCTTCCAAGATTCTAAAAATCAAATCAACAATGTCAGTTTCAACCAAACACTCTGTAGTCATGGTGAGTAATTGGCGAGCTTCTTTAGTGTCACCCAAGGAAGAGAGTGTTGATCCCAACAATTTGACAATTTCAAGGGTTGTTTCGTCGTAATAAGGAAGTTCTGTCAAGTTCGAGTTGGTGATATGGCAAGCCCGTTCAAGAAGAGTACCCAAGAAGGACCAGCCGTTGTACTTGTATTTCCAAACAACATAGCGAGTATTATTTATGTTATAGATAGTGCCTCTAATTCTAGGAGGCAATACAATAGCGCCCTTATCAGAATCTTTGGTGTGAGTAATTGACGGAAGCAATGAAATATGCTTTGTGAGTTCAATAGTTGTTGAAGAATCACCGACGAAAAAGTAATCAGTAAAATTTCGAGGCAAAGGCTGCATAAAAGTATACAAATTTGACACAGCACTGAAAGCGTTTACTCCCAATGTTTGAGAAAGCTTAACAAAGGGACTAATAACTGCTGGGAAACGGAGAGCCGCCAAGGCGAAAATGCGATCGCCAAATTGGTCAGAAAAAATGTCTTCAGCTAAATCAGGGCATGGAGATATGATTTTTTGAATACAACTTGCAAGACCTTCAGTTAACGAGACATAGGGGAGACTTGCCTTCAAATAACTTTTGAAAACGGTGGCATATAGATGATCCTGAGGAAGAATGCTAAAGCTTTCTTCCAAAAGAGCAAAAATATCAGCAATTAAGGATTCTTGGGCAATTTTGGCGGCGACTTTCATTAGTAATTCATATTTGGGGATCTCGGTGTAATCATTGTTATAGCTGGGTATATTAGCAGGAATTATTTCCGATAAAAACTTATCAAAGGAAGGGTCATAAGATTCTGCCAAGCGTGAAGCAACAATATTTAAAACGAATGCCCAACCCAAAATCACAGGAGAAGCTGATGGCTTTGAAAACAAAAGAGACGTGAATGAGCGATGCAGTGACCCAAGTATTTCAGGGTTGTTTATGTAAGAATCTTTTGCAGCACCTTCGATTGTCAAGTCTTGGTCGAAATCGAAAAAGGCAATGGTGATAGTAGTGCACAAGGCAGAAATGGTTTTTATAAGATTAGATTGTAACTCTAGAATTGGAGATGGGGGGAAGGTAAAGTATTCGGTAGCGTCGATTGCCTGGCCCCATTGAGAAATAAGGGTTGACGATGAAGGGATGACTGTAGCAATAGACACTAGTAAAAGATTTAAAAGATCTATTTGGAAAAGAAGACATTCTTTGGGAAACAAGATGGCGAGTTCGTCTTCATCGTCATCATTGTTTTTAAGTAGAAATAAAGGATTTCTAAAGTTTGAGACAATCGTTCTTATAATACCGGGAAATAAATCAGGGTCGGCCAGAATTTCTGCAGAATATTTAATGGCAAGATCCTTGAATTGAGGTGTAAGATGGTCAGGTAGATTTTCACTGCGATAGGAAAACAATAAAGACACAATTTTAAGCAAATGGCGTTGTTCAGAGAGATATAACCTAGCATGGTGCACAAGTCTTTTTTGAGGAGTTGATACACCACGTAAATGGCCATGTAAAACGATTCGGAGTGCCTCATTGGCGTCAATATTCAGTAAGGAAACAAGATTTTGTCGATCTTCTTCAATTTTTTCCCTAGTCCAATTTTTTTCCGAGGGGAAAGAATAGTCTGTGACTGTAGACTTTTCTTTGGATACAATGATTTCGTAGCAACGACGTAAGCGTGATAGATGGTGACTAAGATATAAATCTAAAGATTTGACGATATGAGAGCCACCGCCAGTCTTGAGAGCAAAATAAGCAGTTTCATGGGTCCTAAAATATATATATATAATTAGAGATTGTTTTATATATATATATATAAATGATTATAATACATACCATTGGGAGGACAACCCAGAAACAGAAGAATTGGCAGAGACAGCCATTGTGAAATATATGTATATGTATTTATAGATTTATAGATAGTTATATCTATATCTATGAATACAAAAAAAATATCTTGAATTCTTACTGTTGTTGTTGATGATGATGTTTTTTTTTTTTTATATTCTTACTGATGAAAAAGTTTGAAGGAAAAAAAAAAAAAAAAAAAAAAAAAAATTTTAAAATTATTATTTTAAAATAGTTTTGTAAAATATT
>JAKTYK010000159.1:0-12674 GCA_030578655.1 Magnusiomyces starmeri
TTTTTTTTTTTAAAAAAAAAAAAAAAAAAAAAAAAAAAAAAAAAAAAAAAAAAAAGACCACATTCGATCATTGCAGTCAGAACTAACCCGGCTATTTGTAGTTACAACTTTCCTACAGTGACATTGTCATTTTTTAACCGATATCCTAAGTAAGTTGATATTTATATATATATATATATATATATATATATTATGGTTACTAACATTTTATTATTATTATCTACAATATATAGTCCTTATGCTACCCACGTTATTTCCGCAGACACAGTATCACAAGAAATAAAAGACAATAAATTATATACCACTCGATTAATTCGGAAAACAGGCCGACTCCCCAAGTTTATCAAGCCCTTTCTGGGGAAGGTGGCGGAATCATGGATAGTGGAATACTCTGTGGTGGACCCCGAGAAACAAATCATGCAAACTTGGACAAGCAATTTGGAGCATCGGGGTGTATTAAAGGTTGAAGAGCACACAATTTACAGAGCACATTCACCAGTATCAATAAGCAACAATAACAATATCAATATTAACAGTAACAACAACAACAATAGTATCAACTCGGCATCTTCGACAGTCGCTGATTACAACGTCATATTTTCTAGCAACTTTGGACACTGGGGAATCAAAAACAAGATTGAGTCTTGGTCCTTGTCCAAATTTACAGAAAACATTCAAAAGTCACGCCGTGGCATGGCCTATGTCATGGAGCTGTTTAGAGAAAAGGGGTTATCGGCATTTACAGAACTGCAATTACAAAAGTTTGAGCAACCAAAGTTGTAAAACAAAACTTGTTAACTTTTTTTTTTATACTTTGTTCATTTCATTTAGGGTTTGTGTATATACATATATATAGATAGAAAGAAAAAAAAAAATAAAAGGGTGAATTCAATAAAATAATTTGTTTTTTTTTCTAATTAAAAAGAGAAAAGGTATGATCACGTTATATATATATATATATATATATATATATTTGGGCTATTTCCTATTGGTAGTATCCCGGGTTGTTTCGATTTTCAACCATTGTTGCTATTTAAATGGTTCCGGATGATGGTAAAGGTGACAAGAAAAAAAAAAAAAAGCCGAATTTTAAAGTTCCGACTCCTTAGATTTTTGTAATTATATACACAAGCCAAAAAAAAACACCAATTAGATTTTACATAAGCAATCACGCTCAAGTTGTTCCGACACCGTATGAGATTTACCCCACCACCAAAAAAAAAAAAAAAAAATAACATCATGATGATAATGATGACGTGAGATCTCTCTGTAAGATTACGTGATATATGTATATATGAAGCGGAAATTGACAATCCATTTTTCTTTTTTTCTTTCAAATAATAAAAATCCCTCATCATTTGTACGGCTGGTATAATAATATAATAATGTATATATGTTTGGGTATTAGCTCTCCTAATTTTAAAATTACCGAATTCACCTGTATATATATATATAGTTTTATTTTCAAGACTTTATAAAAATCCAACAAAGAAACAGGAGTTTTTTTATTTGAAAATACCAAAAATGCATACATTAACTGAATTAAAAAAAAAAAAGAAAAAAAAATGTTTTATTTTTTTTTTTTCATTTTTGTGGGACCCAAAGAAAGAAAAAGAAAAAAAGGAACATTTGAGTATATTCTAAAGGTGAGTTTATGAACTGATTTTATGTTTTGTGTTTTGAAACTCAGAGTAATTGAGAAAACAACTGGTATATATATATATTATATATATGTGTGTATACATAAAAAAAAAGCAGCAAATGATATTAAAGATAAAGGAGTAAGATGGGTTTTTTTTTTGTTTTTTTTAATGTAATCTATAAAATCTCTGAATTGCCTAATTGGGCAACCATGAAATGAGAAATTTGTTTTTCTCTTTGGGCTAGTATGTGAATGAGAGTCTATACGAGCTTGAAAATTATATTTATGTGTTATTATTATTATTGTTATCATATATATATATATATAAATCATTTAATACAAAACGGGAGTTTTAAAGAAAAAAGAAAAATAAAGAGAGAAAGAGATGAGAAAGTTTATTTGGGTTGTAATTTAAAATCTAATCTAGGATTATATATATATAAACGAACAAAGCAACGATAATCTAAAGTAACCCGAGATAATTTTAAAGTAATCTAAAGTAATTTAAAATACGTGTTATTAAGTTTTTTTTTTTTTTTTTTTTTTTTTTTTTTTTTTTTTTTTTTTTTTTTTTTTTTTTTTTTTTGGTGAGAGGGGATGAAATAAAAAAAAAAAAAAGGCCATGGAGATTGATTATATATATCGGGTTTTTGCAGTTACATTACAAAAGCCATGGAGATTGATAAAAAAAATCGATCCATCTATACGATTTTCCTAAAGGGGAAATAGAGGTTTCCAGTGGGGAAAAAAAAAAAAAAAAGTTTCTAGACCTCCCCCCTTTTTCTCTCCAATATTTTTTTTTTTTAAATAAAACGATTACGATGAAATGACTAAAGACAAATACGAAATAAATAAATAAATAAATAATTTCAAGTAATTTAAAAACCCCCTATATATATTGGAATATATGTATATAATTTTTTCTACAGATGCCGTTGAAACCTATGAATTTAAACTGACGGCTAAACAAAAAGGTACACATATATAAGTACTTCTTTGTATACGCATATGAAAAGAAATGTTGTTGGGATAATAATAATAATAATAAATTCTCAGAGAGAGAGAGAGAGATTATTAGATTAGATTTTATTGCATAGAGTATATATATATATATATACTCTACAAAAGTGTATTGGAATTTCGAAATCAACAGAAAAATTTTATGTTTTTTGTATGTTGATGTTACGTTATTACATGCATGAATTTATTTGTATTTAAATTTTATGTATATATATATATATATATGTATGTATGTATTTGTGGAATTACAAAACCCATAACTTTAAATTTGTAAACTTTTAACCGTTTTGTGTTGTACGCATTTCTATTGGCTAGAGATTATCTAGCATTCTGTCAACCACCCAGTGATGCAATTGTCAATTCACACACGCACATACATATTGAAATCCCAAGTGAGTTTTTTTTATTTTTTATTTATTTCTAATTAAAATCAAACAAACACAAAACATAAAATATATTATATATTATTATTATTATTATTATTATTTATGAGGTTATTAACTAATCAAATTAAAAAGTATGTGAGAAAACGTGTAAAGATTAATATCTAGATAAGCCTTGATAGTTAATATGTCGTCAACCTCCACAAATACATGTATACGTGGAGAAAAAACAAAAGACAAAAAAAAAAAAAGCCAAGTTTTTAATAATAATTTGAAATTAATTTCCCATACCATACACTATATACTGCAGATAAACTTGCCAATCAAAAAGATCATAGTTTTACCTATATAGGAAATTCTTTTTTTTTCTTTAAAAAAAAAAAACAAAAGTAATCTTATACACTTATATACGAGAAAAAGAGAACAAAAGAGAAAGAGAGAAAGAGAGAAAAAAAAAATATAACACTACACAAGTTTCATTTCATAAGCAGATTAGGTAAATGTATTATATTAAAAAAAAAAAAGCCGGCTTAATCTTATCTTATTTATATTTTTATTTTATAATCATTTTTATTTTTTTTAAAACTGTTTTGCTGCTTTAGCAAAGATGGTGAAATTCAATTGTTAAGAAGGAATGGAGACCATAAAAATGAAAATGGAGATTTAGTTTGAGATGTAGATTTTAAGAGATGTAGATGAAGATGACAGCCTCTGTTATTATATATATATATATATTTAGGGTATCGGCACATTAAGCCGTGTATATATATACTGAAGAGAAAGAACCAGTCAGAAAAAAAACAAAAGAGAAGGGGTTGTTATTTTTGTTGTTGTTGTTGTTGTTGTTGTCATTAAAGGAGAAAAAAAAAAAAGTAGGAGGAGGAGATTCCAATGTACAAAAAAAAAACAATAGGAACCACACGATGATGACAAATAGCAGAGATTCTATTGGTTGTGCAAGTTTGTATACTGAAAAATATATATAAGTATTATAATATATAAAAATAACCGACAAGGAATTATTCAATTTAATCAGAGGAGGAGGAAATGGCTACGGTATCAGAGGTACAAAAAAAAAAAAAAATAAAACTTTTTAATACTTGGAGACCATGAATTATATTTTATTGGGAAAAAAAAAAAAAAAAAACCGTTGGTGGAGATTTTTGAAGATATATTTGAAAATTGACAAGCCAGCTCTGAGTTTTCAAAACACCGTGTAAAACTGAAAAAAAAAAAAATAAAAAGAAAAAAAAAAAATTTTTTTTTTTTTTTTTTTGTAAACCTTCTTTTCTATTAAGGGTAATGCCTCACATAAGCATGGTACGGCTGAGACAATTTATTTTTAAAATCCATTTTTTTAAAAGTAGGTCTGCTGACATATCGCAATTAGAAGCCACACTATTGGCCAATTACCCGCAGCGAAAAGCTAAGAAAAGCTAATCTGGCCGGGAGTTGAGGCTGAGGGGAAGGGGAGGAAGATGACGGAAGCCATGTGCATAATAATAATAATAAAGATGATTATGATAATGTAAGCTTTTACATAACACAGCACTTCGTTAGGTGGTATTCTATAAATGTCAGTTATTACTTTTATTAATTTTTCTGCTCCTCCAAAACAAGAAACTTTCTCAATATCTCGACAGGTTTTTTTTTTTTTTTTTTTTTCTTATTATTACTACAATCAATCAATCAATCGATCAAATCAATCACACAAATTTGTTGATTTCGTGAAATTCTCTAGTACATTTATATACATTTATATATATTTATACATAAATCCCTTATTTTTTATTTATTTTTTTTCCCCCTCCCCCCCTCCTCCTCCCCTTTTCCCCCTTTTCTTTCTTTCTTTCTCTCATCCACTCTTCTCCCTATTTGTTTATATATATATATATATATATATATATATATTTATTTTTATAATCATATCAAATGTTACCTAGATAATAACAGTATCTTCATTATAATCTTTCATCATATATATACATACATATAATTTTATTTGTTTCTTCCATAACTATTCTCACATTATCATCATCATCATGATACAGCCTCAAGACCGCTCAGAGTCTTTCAAACGAAAACTGTCCTCTCTCACCTCAGACTATTACCCGAAACAATCGGCATCTTCAGTCCATGCTCCAGAACCTGCCTCCTCTAGCTCCTCTAGCTCCTCTAACTCCTCCAAACCTTCTACCATTTCTGAAATCATTGCCTACTCACCATCGTCGCCATCATCACCCTCCTCTGATTCATCATCGCCTTCGCCTCCTCCAGCTAAAACTCGCAGAGTTTCCATCTCATCAAAAGTTATGGCGGCCGTCTCTCCATCTCCCATTGAACCTTCATCTATAGATACCCCTAATGTGCCTTGTTCTTCTGGCACGGCAAAACCATCGTCATCCTCTTTAAAATCTCACAAAAAGGCTAAATCTCCTCCTTTAATATCACCTGCTCCACATAAATCAGCTTATTCTTCTGCTACATCTAATGCATCTACTATTATTACTACATCACCCCCATCAAAACGGAAAGGTAATAATAATTCTTACAAGAAAAATGTCCCACCTTCTGCGTTTAATACCTTTTCCGTAAAATTTAATAATAAAAGTTTACAACAACCCACCGCTGATCCGCTCACATCTACACAAGCGTTTCCATCTTGTTCCGAAAAACCCACCTCTACTTCACGTGTAAATCTACTCCCTAAAAATGTTGGTGCTCCTACCACTTCCTCATCTAGCAACAACAACAACAGCAGCAGCAGCAGCAGCGGCAGCAGCAGCAGCATACAACCACCTCAAGAAAAATCTTTTTCTTCTTCATCACCATCGTCAACTACATCACCATCATCATTATCTCCCAAACCATCTGTGCATAAACAAAGAAAAAAGCTGCAGGAATCACAAGACTCGCATGATCAACAACAACAACAACAACAACAACAACAACAACAACAACAACAACAACAAAAACAAAAACAACAGTTTCAAATATTTCAAAATAAAACTGTCCAGCAAGTTAATTTCCCATCTACAAAGCCAAATCAAACAATATCATTTGTCGGAAGCTCTAGAAAATCAATGATTACTGGTCAGGTGTGCTCAAACTGTGGAACAACTCAAACCCCTCTTTGGCGAAGAGCGCCTGATGGCTCCACCATTTGCAACGCCTGTGGCTTGTATCTCAAGGCTCGAAACACTGCTCGCCCCGTTCATCTGAAACGACCCCCTCAAACAGCAACAATCGTGCTGGAATCTACCCCCTCTGCCTCTCGCACCTCCCCTGTTTCCTCGGGCTCACGAACTCCGGTTTCTATCCTTCCCAACTCTCAACACCATCCATCCTCCAAAGCTGCACCATCCTCTCCTCGTAATGCAACCCCTCCATCTTGCGGCGACGCTCTGGGTACCTGTCCTGGTAATGGCAACTGTAACGGAACCGGCGGATCCATTGCATGTTCAGGATGCCCGGCTTATAACAATAGACTAATCAAAACAGTCCAAATCTCTTTAAACCGTAATAAACGCATCCAACAACAGCAACAACACAATAATAACGACCATGGTAATGATAAGAGTAGCTCCAGTAATGATGGTTCTAGTAGTAGGAATAATAGTAATAATAATAATAATAACAATGATGATGATAATATTTCCAACACCTCCTCTGGATTTCATGCGATTAATAAGCAACAAAGCCACCAGCATCAACAACATCAACAACACCAGCTAGATTTAGACCAACACAATTCAGTAGACTCTGATCAAGAACAAAATTCAGAGTCTCCATCATCATCGTCATCAACAACGCCGACGATAACAACCACAACCGTGGTAATTGCATGCCAAAACTGTAACACAACAATCACTCCCCTGTGGAGACGAGACGAAAGTGGCCACACTATATGTAATGCCTGTGGACTTTACCACCGATTGCATGGTGTTCATCGACCAGTGGGTATGAAAAAGAGCACGATCAAACGACGACGTAGAATTATTGGTATTCCTCAAAATGATTTTCAGTATTCGACATTTCCAGCCCAGCAAGTTGCATTTGCTGCTGACACCGACACTGACAATGACGCTTCTTCTTCTTTAGCTCCTGCAAATACTGCTGCCACTAGTAGTAATAATAATAATAATAATGAATCTGCACGTTCTGTTACTCCAGCTTCTACCGCTTCGCCGCTTATGTCTGTTGTTTCATCGCCTGAAGCATCTGAGCCGGAAAGCAAACCAACTCAATCAAGTGATGAAGTAATAACTACTACAACCAGTGCACAACAACGGCAGCAAGAATCCACCCAAACACTGGGGAATGAAGCAGGAAGGGAGAGCTCTACGAGAAATAAGACAAGGTTTAATGGCACAGTTGCCAGCACACTCTCCGGCACTGGGCGATCTCAGTCAGCAAGTCCCGTGCTCGTACCCTCGCTGGCTCAGAAGGGAACTACCAATGTGTCGTTACCGTCTGCCGCTACGATGGTTACGACAAAATCAGCAGGCGACTCTATGGTGATGGGTGCCTCAACCGTGACGACGGGCGCGGGTTTCCAAAGCACTACGCCAAACACCACTCTGTCGCATCTGCGAGTTCTTCCACCTTTGAATCTCAACAATGACGGCATTTCTAGTTCCAACAATTCCAACAATTCCAACAATAACACTCTTGCTTCTGTCTCTGCTCCCACAAGCCCCCACATTGTTTCCAACAGAACTCTGGCAATCGACTTTACTCACTCGTTCCGTTCCTTGCCTCGTCCGCAACAGATGGATTTTAACTCCCATCGATCCCATCCTTTCTCTTCTACCACCCCTTCTACTTCCAACACAAACACAAACACAAACACCAACACTACTTCCTCGCAACAACAACAGCAACAGCAACAACAGCAACAGCAACAACAACAACAACAACAACAACAACAACAACAACAACAACAACCCTCTCTCAATTCTAGATCTCCTTCACCCAAACCATCCTCTGTAGGCTCACCCACCGATCTCTCAAAGTACCACCACTTTACGTCATCTTCTGAGAGCCAGAGCAGGCTTCCAGGAATAAACAGCATTACATACGACGGCACCAGCAGCAAGGTCACGTCTCCATCATTTGCCTCTGTTTCTTCGCCCCGAAACATGTATGCCCACGACGACCGTGAACGGGACCAGGCGTTGAGCATTCGATCCATTTTGAACTCGGAGCCTGCCAATGGCGGCGGCGAGAGCAGCGGCACACGAGCAGTGCCAATTGCCCGAACCTCGAGCCCGGGCTTTTCTGTGCAGGCGGGCGTCAAACCGTCGGGTGTGACTGCCATGATGTCCTCACGTGCATCCCCTGTTCCTACTCCTACTCCTAGTACTACTACTACTACTACTACTGCTATAGCTGTCACTTCGCCATCTTTTACTGGTGCACCCAGCAACAGCAGTGGTAACGGTGGAACCTCGTCGCTGTCCTCGTCGCTAAGCTCGTCCTCTTGGCACGAGACTAACGGGGTTGTGTTTGCGCCCTCGTCGTCTTCGTCGTCGTCGTCGTCATCTGGACATCCCTCGGGTTCTTCTGCCACAGCATCCTCATCAGCATCAGCCGCTGCTGCTGCCGCCGCCGCAGCAGCAGCAGCAGCAGCAAAGGATGCCATACTGTCTGACATTCCCCCGTCAATTTCTCCCGAACATGTCAAGGAGATTCTGACGATTAAGAAGCGTAAGCTGGAGGAGAAGCTGGCAAAACACCGGCGCCGCTTGGCCGAAACGGAGCGCTTGCTGGCTGCCTGTAACGACAAGCTCGAGGAATTCCCTTGAGCCGAAAACATATACATATTTATTTATTTATTTATTTATTTATTTATTTATTTATTTATTTATTATTTCTTTATGTACTACTCATGTATTTGTATCAGATAATTAATTAATTAATTAACTAATCAATCAATCAATCGTATTTGTTTACATGTGTATATATATATACATATACTGATGCAATCTAATCTGATTAGATTACTAAACTTTTATTTTTTCTCGTAATAGGATTTTTAAAATCCTACTTGTAACCCAACATAAAAAAAAAACTTTTTACAGGATTTTCAAAACCCTTTTTCTTTCTTTCTCTCTTTTTTGAGTTTGCGGGGTTTTTTCAACCTTCTTTAAACAGCCTTTTTTTTTTTTCACCCTTTCCTTGCCTTTCCTTGCCGTTCCTTTCTATACCATATTGCTCTACCCAAAATAAACAGCCGGTTTTTTTTTTGTCATGTTTCGTGGATCCAACAAACCTGACTAATAAACCCACATGCACGTTACGTAATATAAAAAAAGAAAAAAAAAAAACAAGTCTCATTTGTCTCTATAATAACAATAATATATATATATATATATATAACATTTACCCGCTTACCAGTTCCACGTCGCTCGTGCCGTAGTCCGCGTAATCCAGCTCAATCACCTCCGGGGTGCGGGCCCCGGCCGGCGGGAAGACCCAGCTGCCGGCTGCAGGCGTCGTCGGCGAGGATGGCGCCGCCCCGCGCCCGTTCTCAACATGCTGGCTCGGCGTGGGCGACGGGTGGGTTTGGCCAGACGTGCGCCGGGAGCGGGTCCGGGCACCCGGCCCACGCTTAGACGTGGCCGCGGTGGTGGCCGTGGTGGTGGCCGTGGTTTTGGACCCACGCCTGGGCGTGGACTTGGCCAGGGGCGGCTGCCCAAGATCCATCTGGCCGTCCGCGTTGCTCTGCCTGTCCGGCGAGACTGTACCGGAGACGGGGCCCGTTTCCGGGGTCGAGTTCTGCGCCGACGCCGACGCCGACGCCGAAGCCGACGCCGACGACGACAGTCCGGCGTACTCGTCGAAGCTGCTGTCCTCCGGACTCACGTCCACCGAGTCCACCTTGAGCTTCCACTTGTCGATCTCGGCAAACTTGGCCTTGAGCGCCGCAAACGTCTCGCGCCGCCGCCGCTCCGCCTCCTCGTCGGCCCCTCGTCCTCCCCGGCCCGCCTTGGCCTTGCCGGATCGGCCACCCCCTCCACCTTCTTCTTCTTCATCTTCTTCTTCATCTTCTTCTCCATCTTCTTCTCCATCTTCTTCGTTGCTCTCGCCGGTCCCCGAACTTCGGGATTGGCTCGACCGCTCCTCCATGCTCCGGCTCCGCGCCAGGTTCGACCGCCCGGCATACGACCGTCGCCGCCGCGCGGCCGCGGCCTCCTTGTCGTCCCGCTTTTCCTTCCCTTGATTTTGCGCCTCGGCGGCCTTGCTCTTGTTCCCTCGAGCTCTCCGCCGCACCTTTTCAATTATATCATCGTTGTCTTCGTCTTCGTCTTTCTGTTGCTGTTCCTCTTCCTCTAGCCGACCCACTCGTTCAATGTACTCGTCGCCTTCCCGCATCTGCTGGGTAAACGACACGTTGCCGCCGGCGCTGTCGCCGTCGCCGTCGCCGTCGCCCTGCTTCTGCGCCTCACGGAACCGCTTTCTTTTGATCATTTCTGACACGGGCGGGTTGACAAACTTGCGCGACGGCAACTGCGACGTCAGCTCCGAGTCCCGCTTCCGTCGCCGCTTGCTTGCCCGGGCCCTTCCTCCCACAACCACCATCCCGTTTTCCTCCTCTTCTCCTTCTTTTTCTTCTTGTTCTTCTTCCTTTTCTTTGCCACTGGCTCCTTGGCGCCCTGACTCGTCTAGCGCGTCGTCGTCAAAATAGTCTTTGTAATTGGTGGCAGCGCATCTTTTGCGAAGCCGCCGCCGCAACGTCGGCATTTCTGAGGGCGCTGCGGCGTCGTCAATCTCTATGATGTCGGGCTCCGCGCCAGCCTGCTCCTCAGCACGTTTTTCCTGCCCCTCCTTGTCCACCGCCACCGGGTCCTCTTGCTGGCGCGTATGCGGCTCTTCGTCCGAACTTGGGGTCTTGGGCGGCGACAACACTTTGTAGACATCCAGCTCGCGTTGCTTGCGCTTGCGCCGTGGTCCGGGCTTCGCACCACCGTCTTGTGGCCCATGTTCCTGCGGCTCCGGCGTCTTTTCGTCGTCGCCTAGTTCCCCCGCGTCTTTATTGGAATGTAACTCTTGCCGTGTGTTGATTCGTCTTGATCTTAATGGCCGCCCGGGCCGTCCAGGCCTATTCTTACGAGACTCCGTTTCTTTTTCCGCTTCCGCATCATCTTTCTTTTCTTCCCGGTAGTTGCGCCTCGATCTACCAACACCCAGTTTCCTAAACCCTAGTTCCTTAGCATTGACGTTGACCACCTCTGTAATCAACAAATTGTTGGTTAATGCGTCTAAACTGAATGGATCATCATCATGTTCTCCTTGATCCTGATGTTTCTCTTCCTTGGCTGAGTTTTTCTCAGCTTCGTCATCATCATGAAGCTCTAGTGAACTCTTTTTTTTGGAATCTTGGGTTTCGTCTATGTGGTCATCATGTTCTATTGGGTTGTCAGTACTTTGCTTTTTGGTATCATTGTCTTCTTCTTCATCATAGTCAACAACTATTACTTCGTCGTCGTCATTGTTATTATTATTATTGTTACTGTTACTGTTACTGTTACTGTTACTGTTACTGTTATCTTTTTCGTTTTCAGATTCGTCTTCATCCACCACAACGATATCGTCATCCAAAATTTTCGACCCGCTAATATCTTTGTAAACAGGCACATGTTTCCCTAACCTCTTCTCGTCACCACGCTTGCTTAGATAAGGTTCTGCGTCCCGGCCGGATTCAATGGCCTTTGGGCTGGCAAGACTGGGCAGGGTGTGACCCTTCGTGTGACCCTTCGGCGGCACGGCGCCTGCGCGCCCCCGTTTGCTGGGGCTGTTCGATACGTCCTTCAGGGCAGATCGCCGTGGGCCGCCACCAAAGGTTAGTGCCGCGTCGGGTGCAGAGTCTTTTTGCGGGCCGGCCACGGTAGTACTGCTTTGGAAACTCTGCCGCCGGCGCCGCTGCCCACCGCTAACGCCCTTGCCCTTGTCCTTGCTTGTGCTCTTCGGGTCGTGCGGCTTGATCGGCGTGCTGCTGCTCAGAGGTATCCCCATGCCGAACAGCGTACTTGATGAAATGGGACTGGTGGCAGCAGCGGCTGAATTAGCATCTGTGTGTTCGCCGCTACGGTTGTCGCGACGGGAGATCGCCGTACGAAACACTATCCCAGGGTTGGGATTGTCAAGTATCGGTTTTGCTGAGCTCATGCTTTGTAATAAATAGATATATATATATATATATATATCTATAGAGAGAGTGTGTGTTTGAAAGAGAGAGAAATTAGTATTATCTAAAAAAGAAAAAGGAAAGGGGGAGGGAAGATAGAAAGACGCGTTTTGGTAAAAAAAAAAAAAAAAAAAAATTAAAACGGGCTGGCTGTTGGGATATTCGTCTATATATAAGACCGAAAACTCAACTAACTTATCATCACCGGGAGGGAAGAATAGCAACGATCTCTTACGTAAGCATCTCCACAAAAAAACACATGACCGGTTATTTGTTACAGCAATGTTATTACAACTGATAACCATGTAACAAAAAAAACTATTGCAACTTCCGAGAGAAAAATAGGCACCCTGGATCTAGGTTTTTTTTTTTTTTATGGGGTCTTTATTTTTCTCTTTTTTTTTTTTTTTTTTTTTTTTTTTTTTTTTTTTTTTTTTTT
>JAKTYK010000160.1:0-12602 GCA_030578655.1 Magnusiomyces starmeri
TTTTTTTTTTTTTTTTTTTTTTTTTTTTTTTTTTTTTTTTTTTTTTTTTTTTTTATATATATATCTACATATATCGAAAAGAATTGAATAATTAGTTCGATGACGAAAAAAAAGTCTGGGAATTTGGCAGCAGC
This sequence comes from Magnusiomyces starmeri, assembly GCA_030578655.1. NCBI lineage: Eukaryota > Fungi > Ascomycota > Dipodascomycetes > Dipodascales > Dipodascaceae > Magnusiomyces > Magnusiomyces starmeri. Next base: position 135 of record JAKTYK010000160.1, read on the forward strand.
ACTTGCTGCGACACTAGCGCGAGAAAAGTATCAGCAGCAGCAGTTACAGAAGAAGAAGGAGCAGGAGCGGGGCTCGCAATATGGAGTGAACAAGCGGGGGAATAAGACTAAGGGAGGGGCCATGGTTAAGCCTAAGAGAGAGGGAGAAGGCAAAGAAAAGAATGGATCAAGCGAGCATGGAGGAGGAGAAAGGGAAGGAGAAGAGAAAGAGAAAGAGAAAGAGAAAACAGTTAGTAAAAAGAAGGTATTTATACCATTTAAGAAAAGTGACAAAATACTGCTGATTGGAGAGGGTGATTTCTCGTTTGCCAAAAGTGTTGTGGAAAATGGACTGGCACAATTCATAAGGCCTACCAATTTAGATAATAAAGATACACTTATTAAAAAGTATCCAGATACGGCGGCAGACAATATTGCATTTTTAGAAAACTACAAAGTGAGGCCGGATCTTGCAAAGAGTGATGAAGACCAAGAGAATGAAATTGAAGACGAAGACGATGAAGATGAAGATGAAGACGATGCGGGCGAAGCAGAGGACAAAATGGGGGATGAAGAAGATCATGAGGTAGATGAAAAAGAAACCGATACCAATGCAGAGACAAGAAAAGAGACACAAGAAAGTGATTCAAAAGATCAAGACGATGATGACGATGATGATGATGAAAAGTATGACTACAGGGCACATGTCATTCATACTACAGCACCCGGCGATACATTAATCTCGCCCACCTCTAAAGAGAATACCTGGACCACCGAGCCCTACTATAACGTTGATGCCACGCAGTTACACAAAAACAAAAAATTACGAGCGCAGGGACCATTTGACGTGATCTTGTTCAATTTCCCGCACACCGGAGCAGGGATGAAGGATCAAGCGCGGAATGTGGTTGCGCATCAGAAACTGATGCTAGGGTTTTTTGAGTCGTGCTTGGGAGGCCCCCAGGAGCGGAAGACGCAAGCCAATGCCGCGAGAGAGGACAACGGTACGGGCAAGGGGAAAAGGCACCACAGCCAGCATGCACATCTGATGAACCCGTACAACGGGACGGTGGTGGTGAGTCTTTTTGATGGCGCTCCGTATAGTCTTTGGGATATCAAGAGCTTGGCCAAGCAGTGCGGGCTGGCGCTCCGTCAGTCGGGTGCGTTTGACTGGGCGTCGTTCCCGGGGTATTATCATCGGCTGACCACGGGCAAGGGCGACACGACCAAGCAAGCCGATGTCCGCGGGGCCCGGTTTTATGTGTTTGAGCGGTACGACGCACGGGCAACGAAGCAACGCCTGAAACACCAGGAAGTTAAGCGGGCGCAGCAAAAGGCGGTGGCAGCCATGGCCAGCAACTTGAAGGGCAAAAAGGGCAAACGGAAGTTGGTCCAACTGCTCAAGAAGCAGAAATCGGGAGGCAACTAACTGATCATGAGATTAAAATAAATAAATAAATAAACAAAAAAAAAATAGAAATAAACTTAGACTTGGGACTTAGTAATATGACTGGCGTGATTGGATTGGAAATAAACTTTCAATCTTGCTTTTACTTTAACTTTTACTGTTACTTTTACATTTTTTGTTTCATTATATTATTCCAAAAATTTCTACAAAACTGCTGATACTATGAATTCCTGTTAGAATGATGATGTTTCTTCAAAAAAAAAAACATTGAACATTTGTTTTTTTTCACATGCATATATATATATATATATATATATATATATATATATGGTAAGGAAATAGCTTACCTAATTACGATGTAGTGTAGATACGGCAGTAAAAGTGGCCAAGGTACTTTCAAGTACCGAAACCTCCAAAATACTTTTCGTTTTTTTAAAAAAAAAACAAAACAGGAGGCAAAAAAATTTTATAAATATACACACACACATACGATAAAGATAGCAAAGAATAAAAATTTTTTTTTTTTTTTTTTTTTTTTTTTTTAATATATATAAAGATACAAATTAATTCAGATAAACAATAGATGAGGGAGATATAAACAGTTCTTGCGATAAAGTTTTCAAGTCATAACAGGTCGTAATGAAGGAAAAAAAAAAAAAAAAAATTAAATATATATAACACTTATATTTTGTTTCTTAAATCTTTTGAGAAGGAGGGTTGTTGATCTTTCCAACATAGTTGATTTGTGCTAAACCAGTCTTGGGGTCTCTTCTGACACCAAGCTCCAAAAGTTTAGAAAAGACCTTGGAGAAGTGGTCGTAGAATAATTCCTTATCAGCAGCATACTTCTCGACCCAAGGCCTGAAAGAAGGGTCCTGGATAAGAGAGTAGTCGGTGGGAAGCATCATTAAACGCTCATCCAAATCTTCTTCGTCATCATCGGCATCATAATATTGCTCGATACCGACATCGTTCTTTTGAAGGACCCAGCGGTTGTTGAGCAGGAGCTTAAAGTAGGTGTTTGAGAATCTTGTGGGGTTAGTGACCCATGGGCCTTGAAAGCCAGATCTATCCTTGTGACATCTTCCTAGATTGTGAGCACCGCACAGAGCAACAATTTCTTGGTCGTTAAAGCCCATGCGATAGAAAATGGCTCTCAAGTGATCTTGGCCGAGAGCACCGTCGGGGAGTCTTCCGTTAGGGGGGACGTTAGAATCGTCGTCATAGTCAATGCGACCAGGCTTCCATTGGATTTCTGGGCCGCCCATGGCTTCCAGAGCAACCTTGCCGGCAAAAGTCCAAAGATCAGCGTATGTGATCCAGGGGAATTGTTGCTTGATGGGTTCAAGAAAGGCTCTTGCATTTTCGAGACCATTGTTGGCGCCATCAGAGGCCTCTTGTTTAAATCTCATGGTAGCACCGTTGGAGCCGCCAGTTCCTGTTGCTGCGTCGTAGGTTCCTGAGGCATGCCACGCAAGACGAACCAATACTGGTCCTGTAGAGCCGTCGTCGTAATCTTCATTGGGAATAATTTTTCGAATAGCCTCGGCAACAGCCTCGTAGTCGTGTTCAACCATTGTGTATATATATGCAGATGTGTTTGTAAGTTTGTGAGCAAAGATAGGGTATGCTATATATATATGTATACATATATATATATATATATTTCAATATAAGTATAAGTATATGAAATCTAAAAGAAACAGATAAATAAATAAATAAGGAAGGAACAAAAAAAAAAAAAAAAAAAGCGGGCGCGGGCAGGTATTTATACCAACGGTGCAAACTAGGATTATAAATGGGGGGAGGACAATTGAAGGCCTTTGGATTTAGAATTTTTCTTTAAGAAAAAAAGAAAATTTCTCCACACTGGTAATTTGTCAGCACTTACGTCACATGGAGGAGGGGGTGGCCTGTGCCGAGGTTCAAGAGTGGATCCGGCACAAACACTAACAACAATGAAAAAATATATATATATATATATATATATATATGGCTTTTGTACTGGGTTTGGAGACTATAATAGGACCGGCCGTCGGTTCTGTTAAATAGAACAACCCGTCGTGGCCAACGTGCACAAACTACATGGTGCTCTCAGTAAGTCGCCATGCAAAATATAAATAAAATAAAAACCCTCGGCAAGATTCTTGTTTTGCGGACCAAAGCTCCGGTTATAAAAAACGCCAGTTCTGCCATATCAACAAAATATACAACAGTGGCAGTCAAAACTATCACCAACACTGTTATAAAAAATAAAAAAATATAAAAAATAATAGTAATTAGAAACAAAAGCCTTTTTTTTTTTTTTTTTTTTTTTTCTTCGGGTGAGATCAAACGTTTGGATTTTGACCAATTATTGTTGACTTGTTGTCATCCTACCAACAGCTCCCACCAAAATCCATTGTGAAAAGTTTTTTTTTTTATCATTATTAAAAAAATTCCAAAAATAAACCACCTCTATTCTAGAAAGAACTGATTCAATTATCTTGTATATATAACGGTATAAATTACAAAACTATGAAATGTTTAAATGTATATACTGTCACAAACCTTTTTTATTTTCATCATCATAATCCCTCCAAGTAACCCTATCTCCACCTTGGCGGTTGATTAGCATTGTGATGATTCGATGAGTTAGAATGATGTAAACTCTCGCCATTCGCAACTCTGCCAACTGTAGTTCTTATCTCGCTGGCATGGATATGTCCGCCTCTTTGTGCAGTCATCCCAACGACAGTCCCGTTGGAGGATACACCCGTGTTATTCTTGATTCGTTCGTCTTTGATCGACCCTGTACTAAACACCCGGTGTCCACCCACGCTTTTGCTTCCAAGAACGTTCACGGGATTTGGCGATTTCCTCACTACAGGGGTGCGGCTGCTGTCATATTGTCCCGAGTTCCGTGGCGTCCCACCAACTGAATTGGTGGTGGTGGTAGTAGTGGACAAAACGGAATTATTGGAGCTTTGGGATGGAGACCGTGCTTCCTTTTCCATGCCACCTGAACCCGAGCTGGAACTAGTTAATATCGATGAAAGCGTGTTGACTGTGCTGGATTTCGTAATTGTCGATTTTCGTGCACCGACCCCGCTGCTCCCATTTGACTTTATCGACGCAACTGACCCCTTTCGTGCATGCGTGCTAATCATTGTCTCAGACGCCATTCGGCGTTGTTCGTTGTTGCTGATTGGCTTACCAATAGGCCTAGGTCCCACAGGGTGGTGATGATGATTATGGTAAGCATGCGCACCACCATTAATCTTGCTACTCTTGTTACCATTCTCTACCGTGCTTGGAGAACCGGCAACGGTGGTGTATTGTGGTTGCTCACCAAAGGGAACCCGAGCTGGCTGTGATGCAAAAGGAGCGTTACGGGGAATAGGTACTAGTCCGCTTGTGTAAGAAAAAACAGAAGCCGACGCTGAAGCCGAAGAACGAGGAGAAGGTGAAGGTGACGAAGAAGAACCACAAGAATGGCGTGGAACACAAGGTCCCTGAGATAGTGGTAAAATGTTCGACTCTCGGCGATTCGTACGTGCTGAGGGTAAACTTGGTAATGGGCGACCATTGGGCACACCCTGCGCCAAAATCATAGGTGTATTTCCGTTAGCCAGGCTGGTTCCACCATTCATAACAAGCGATTTGTTTCGAGCTAGATTTTGTCCTGGTGAGGCTCCAGTCAAGGACTTCGAACTCTCGGACGACAACGACGATGCTAACTTTTGTGGAGTCGCCCGCAGATTTCCAAGGCCAGATGGGGGTTGGGAATAATGCTGCTTTTGTTGCATTAAATGTTGGGGCACCTTCAATGCAACATATCCTCCTGATTGAGATTGGTTCCCATTTTGCATTGTATCCAATTTTGATAAGGGGTCAACAACAGGGAAATTGGTAGTTGACTTTACAGCGTTTTGAGATATATTAGAATCGGGGTTTGTAAGTTGTTGTTGTTGCTGCTGCTGCTGCTGCTGTTTTGAAGAAAATTCAGCGTTAATAAACTCATGCTGCAATCCTTGACTAGAACTCATCCGATATTTAGGATTCCAGTTCAAACTTTGACGTATAAAATCCACTAATGCATCGTCGTGAGTTTTAAGTTGACGCTTCAAACTTTTCGTTCCAGGATAGCGCTTAACATTCCTTGAAGAAACATGTAATCTTGGAGCCCCGGTGGAATCAAAAAACAACCGACGACGGCTACATTGACTAATCATTTCCAAGTTCGGAGGGCCCATCACTTCCATTATACAGCTAATCTGCTCTTGTTCATTCTCTCCCATAAACAACGGCTGGCCTGTAACAAGCTCCGCAATGATACAACCCATGCTCCATATATCAATCTTTCGATTATATACCATCCCCAAAATAACCTCAGGCGATCTATAGAACCGAGACTGAATGTATGTATACACCTTTTCAGATTCATAACAAGATGAACCAAAATCAATAATTTTCACCTTACCGGCCAAAGGATCTTCCAATAGAATGTTTTCGGGTTTTAGGTCGCAGTGTATAATTTCCTTGCTGTCCAAAAATCTAAGAGCTTCTAGAATTTGCTTAGCGAAATGCCGGACCAACTTTATCGGTAACCCTTTGAATTTGTTGAGTTTAATGAGTTCGTAAAGATTGATTCCAAGCAACTCTGTACAAATACACAAATGCTCACGGAAATTAAAATGGTTTGTATAACGAATCAAATGGTATTTATCAGATGTATCCCATTGTGTCAGTGTCCGAAGAATATCTGCTTCAATCAAAGCTTGTAGATGAAACTGTTTTCTATTGATAATCATTTTAACTGCAACAAGCTTCCCATTCTTATGATCAATGCATTTGAGAACTTTACCAAAACTTCCCTTGCCAAGAACACTCAAAATTTCGTACCGGTATGCAATATGATCACCAATAACAACATGGTAATCTCCATTTTTATCATCAAACCCATAGTTATTAATTGCATGCCGAATGTCACCACTGATCTTTTTAGCATCTGGCCGGCCTACAAAATAAACATTTCTAAAATCCAAAATCTCGCCCTTCTCATAAATATTAAGACGGTATGTGCGTGACGCGATTGCAGGTGTTAATGGGTTATTGATAAGATTTCCTGATTTTTTTGCTTCTTCATATCTTCGAGCAATTTTTTCATCTTCAGGCATAGAATGCACAAGAGTACGCATGATGGCCTCAATTTCCTTCTGATTTTCAATCTCCTGTAAGTTTCGAGATGACAAAACTTGTTGCTGTGCTGGAGTTTGCATTGAAGTTTGTTTTTGTGTTGGCGACGTTTCAGTTTTTTGTTGCTGCGAACTTATAGATGATACTCCATTTAATGGCACATTTGTCCCTTCTTGAGTATGGTCAAGCTTAGATCCTCTACTAATAATTTTGTGGTAATGATGATCTCGGGAACCTGTAGATTTTGGGGTATCTAAAACCGACATCGAAGATGAGAAATTTTTTTCACTATTTTGCATGTTCTTACGATCAGACGACAGAGTAGACAATAAAAATCTTTTTGCCGCTGATCCAGAAAGACCGCTACTTAAATTGACCCATTGTTTGGATACCGTAGATTTAGACCTGACTTTTGCAGCTTCTTTATCAGAGCTATTCTCATTAATGCTAGTATTTATTGTTTCTGAACAATTAGATGCATCAGCATTGTTTGAAACTTTAGATTGAGGTGGTATTTGAGAAGGCCTATTGAAGGGTCTAAGAGGTGAAAAGTTCATGGGGGTCGTTGTAGCCGAGGTGGCAGCGGATGTGGCAGTTTTCAAAGAAGAAGTTTTGCTACCATGTCTTTCCAAAGATTTGTTAAATGTGTTGGCTCTATTCATACCATTGGAGGACGATGAAATTACCGTATTAAAATCATTCATTGTACTAGATTTTACCATTTTACCGTTACCTGTATCCATGTTCTCAGACATATTTGATCGTTCTGGAAAGGCCGGCGTTGTCGGAACCGATGATGCGAGCACATGGTTAAACCTTTCTTCAGGAAAATCAACAGCAGATGAAGCATAAGAAAATGCAGAAATAAAACTACTTGTTGAACCCTTTCGAGACATAGGAGCTCTAAAAGAACCGATGGAACGTGCAGACATATTTCTAAACGACCGGTTACTCAATGAAGATGATTCTTGTGGGATAGGGGTGGGCTGTGAAGACACATAGCCATAATCTTGAGATGTTCGATTTGCTGAAGATGAATTTTTTCTCAAAGGTGAAGATGTCTCTTGTTTGTCAAATACAGGGGTTGATTTTGCAGCAGCTTTATTATTATTGTTATTATTGCTATCATTAATATTGGACTTTTCATCCACAGAAGAACTGTTATTAAATGATATAGCGGTGCTGAAACTAGACACTGAAGAAGATAAAGGAATTGAATGTGAAGATATTGAGTTTGCATTTAGCGGTTTTGAACCGTCGTTATTTGAAATACCTTCTGAAGAAAAGACCGCTTTTTCGGTATTTGAATTAGAAACCGAGTTTATACTATTAGAAAGTTGCTGATGAGATGAAAAAGGCGGAGTGGGCAGAATTTTATGCGTATTAGAATTTCTCGAAACTTCAGACTTGACTGAGTTTTCTGGTTTCAAAAGGGGATCTAGAGTATTTTCAGACGATGGTGCAAGTCTAAACGAATCGGCCATCAATGAAGAAGAAGGAGAAGATAGACTCAAATTATTAAACTCATGAACTAATAACGATGAACGCCTTTTTTCCAGCTCACTGTCTTTAGTCCTATATGATGCAGAGGTAGAAGAATTCATAAGAGAATCACGTGGGGATTGTGTGGGTGTTTGTGCTATTCCTTCTTCTATACGTTGGGATTGAATCAAAGTTTGTCGTCGCGATTCTATTCTACCATCAGATTGTTGGTGTTGCGATTTCACAGGACTTGAAGGTTGCGATTGTTGGGCTTGCAGTCGGTAGTGATGACTTCTATCTTGATTCATTGATTGGTCAACTTGAGATTCTTTAACATTATCTAAAACCTCTCTACTGGACCTATGTGAATCAAAAGAGACATTACTCAACGAAGATCTTTTGCTATCATAGCCTGTGTATTTATTTTGACTCTTGTCACCATCATTTTGTAATCTATGTTGTTGGATTGCTAGAGAAAGTTGAGATGGCTGAGCATTCGAAAGTTTCGAATTATCTTGAAATCTATGGGTTGATTGATTATGACCACGCTCCTGCTCATGTAATTGAGACGGATTTTGATGCTGATATTGACGGGGTTGGTCATGAACTGCGGCAGAGGATTGTGTAGGGGTGTTGTTCTGATGATACAGTTGAGAACGATGCTGATTGTATGACGGGTAGGGGCGGTTAGTTAGGGAAAAATCCGTGCCCATATTTCTAAAATCAGTAACTCTTTTGTTGTTTCTATTTTCCATAGAAGATATAGCCAAATCTCCAAATGTAGACATCCTATTAGCTTGAGAGGCTTTCATAGGACTGTAAAGTGAACTGTTGTTGTTCTGTGAGAATGATGGAAACTCCAAATCAGATGAGGCGGTCGACATTAACGTTTTATCACGAAACCGAGAGTGAGTCATTGAATGAGGCCCTATAAAAAGATCATCAGGTAAAGGAGGCACGGGAGGTATTTCATCGTTTCCAGAGGATGAAGGTTCTGGAGACCCTGAGCTTCTGGAGCGAGACCTAGGTGATGATAAAGAACCAGACATTGCCGTTTGATAATGATTTCTATTACTGCTCGTAACCATAGATGTGGATGATAGTGAAAATGAAGACGTACTAGGTGAAACAGTATTGGATGATGACTGAGAAAATCGACGACTATAAGAAAATGAGGGTTCCATATATGTAATAGATGAGGTATTGTCAGATCTCGGTATAATACACTGAAGATCAATATTACTACTATTCCTTTTAAGGCCTTGTCGATTATTTGGTGAACTGGAAGAAATATTTCGATGCAACTGAGTAAAAGCGGGTGGTTCTAATATCGAGTTTCTAGCAGAATTTGCCTTTGTACCTGATTTAAGTTTACGGGGTGAGCTACTCTCGCTTTGTATGAATGAGGAGCTTTGCGACTCAGAATATGTATCATCAATGATAGAGTCACGGGTATTTTCCATCTGGGTAGTTGATGAATCATCGTTTGACAAAAGTGAGGTATCCGTATTGTCATTCTCCGATACTAAAGTCGAAAATGAATGGACTGGTCTTGAACCCGAAGTTGTCTTTCTTGAAGTCGAAACATGAGGGTATCTAGAGCGAGTTGCACTTAGAGAAGAAGACGCATTATGCTGAGAGCCTTGTTCTATGCCTTTCAGATTAGCTGGTGAAGTATTTTCCTGTGAATTTTGGGCAGCAGCTCGCTGGGTGGTTTGATGAGAAACTTTCCGTATATTATGCTGAGGTTTAGGTTGAGTTCTATGCTGGGCGTTTAGAGGATTAGGTTGGTTATGCAAAGTTATATTAGAATTAACTGAAGTCCTTGATGAAGCAGTACCGGAAGAAGTTGATAAAGAAAAAGAGGTATGTGAAGATGATGCGTTGGAAGAAGAGAGAGAGGTGAGAGGTTTTTTACTTTTCGAAAGAGTCGAAAATGTTGGAGCGGTAGCAGTTGAGGACATATTATTACTTGATGTTCGATGAGACCAAGGTGATGAAAACAATGAATATTTACTGTGTCTACAAGAAGAAGAGGAAGAAGATTCAGAAGAATTGCTACCTATGGAAGATCTTTTAGAGTCAGGTTGAGTTTTTATTGGGACTGTTTTCTTATGGCGAGCAGGCGATCCATCATTAGAAAGGGAGCTTGATGAGAGAGAGGAAGAGAGAGTAGGGTTTTTAAAACGTGTTGTAATAGTTGAGGATGGTTTAGCTGATTTTAAGCCAGAAGAAGAAAGAGAATGTGAAAGGGGCTTCTGATGGGTGGTATGCTTTTGCTGCTGCTGCTGCTGCTGTTGTTGTTGTTGTTTTGTGTTGATTGATGCATGACGACCTTCAGGCTGGCTTGGTGAGTCTTTTGAAGGAAGGCTTATATCGGTGTCATTAGGTACAGATGACGACGAAGAAGGTGATGATGTTTGTTTTGAGACATGGAGAGGGATTGTAGAGCTTTTTGGGGTGTCTAAGGACACAGAAATGCCTCTGTTTCTAACAGAAACAGACGTTGCCATTGTTTATATGCTAGTTTTGTTTTAGGTTGTGTCTTATTGTTATATATAGACTTTTTGGGAACTCAAATTGATGGTAAAGACGACGCTGATGAAAAATCCTGGCAAATGACTTGAAAACAGTCGTTTTCGTATTAACTTATTGGAAACTTCATAAGAGATCCTACGAAGGGTTAATAAGAGAAAAACTGTCACTGAGAATGATGGTTTAAAGTTTGTTTGTTTTCTATGAAGTTAACAAAAAAAAAAAAAAAATTGCATGGTTAGTTAAGCTTTCATAGTACTAATGTAAATATATACAAACAAAAGGAAAGAATTTTTATTTTATTTTTATTATTCTAGTTTAAATGACGCACCCTATGAAATTATCTTTTCTTTAAGCCCTTTGAAACTCGTGTCCCAAGATTCAAACTTCACGACTGTATTTTTAATAATTGATGTTTTGTTTTTATTTGTATTTTTATTATTTTTGGCGTGTTTATTTTTGTTTGTTTATTTAATCGGGTTTTGGTCTCCAATAAGAAAATTTCAATCAACTTTGTGGGTATTTTATAAGTTGGTATTAATTTAATCAAAAAATAAATAAATAAATAAAATAAAAAACTCGGATACTTTGTATCCTAGAGAAAAGAGATATATGTTAATACAATCTAAATTTGGAGAGTTTGTAGGAAGGTTTTTTAGTTTGATTTGTTGATAAAAATCAGACTGAAACACTAACGCAACTAGATAAGAGATCCGAACAACTAAGATTGTAAAATATGTGTATTTCAGATACTCATCATAGCAATAGGACCAGAGTAAAATATATACTAAGAACGTGTTAATTTGAATGAATTGAATAGAAGGGAAAAAAAACAGAGAAGGTGTGTGAACTGCCTTTCTTCGTTTTTTTCTATCACTATCAAAATAGAAAAAGAAGAAGAAATAATGGGCAATTACTTTGGAGCACTTACTGAAAACAAATGCAATGCCGTTAATGCTAATATTGGAAAAAAAAAACAACAAAAAACAAAAAAACAAATATAAACAAAAAAAACCAAAAAACCAAAAAAAACCCAACTGATTCAAATGTGCACCTCGTTCAGCTCAACTTGTCAAACTCAACCAGTCAACCAAACAACAATCCAATGTTTACTTTTTGGCCAAAAAGGAGGTTTTGTACACCCGCACACACACATAAATAAATGCGTAAGACATAAGATACAAACATCTGGTACTACTGGTTCTACTCACTCCACGCTCTTTCTTCCCCCTCTTAATTTTGTTATCTAATCAAATTACAAATGATGATTAAGAATGACAAATAGCTTACTAAATTAATAAAAAAACCGCCACCACCCAAACCCTCAGGAAAAAAAAAAAAAAAAAATAATAATAATATAACACAATAATAATAACAATAAGAGCTCCAGCCAAAATTCGCAGACCTCCACAGCACAAACAAAAAATTATTCAACACTGGCAACAGATCAACTCTTCCTCGATTCTCCATCAAGACCACCATTTTCACCATCTTAACAAGATTTTAATTGTACATACTGTAAGTTCAACAATCAATCGTCAATCTCATACGTCGATTCATAGATACATCATTATATCTACTTGCATTTGTACTTGTTAATTGTTTCTCGCTTCTAACTCTTTTCTTCGTCTATATATATATTTTTTCGTTTGCCATTGCAGTGTATATTCTTGTTTTAATTCTCAGTTACATATAGACAATGGCACCCGCTGTTCTTCCTTCGAACGCTACTTTCAAAGATAAAGAAAAGCCACAAGAGGTTCGAAAGGCAAATATTGTTGCAGCTAGAGGTATTTTTTTCTATTTATATATTATCTTTTTGGTGTTGATGTTAAAAAAAAAAAAAAAAAAAAAAAAAAAAAAAAAAAAAAAAAAAAAAAAAAAAA
>JAKTYK010000161.1:0-12590 GCA_030578655.1 Magnusiomyces starmeri
TATTATTATTATTATTATTATTATTATTATTATTATTATTATTATTATTATTATTGCGGTTATTGTTATTGTTAATATTTCCATTGTCGTTGATACTGTTACTTCTACTGTTGATCGATGAAGGATCATTGATCCTTTGGTTCATGGCAAAACTGTCATTTTCCAGTGATGTAGGTTCATTTATACTACTAACACTTTGGCTATTTTGACGTTGATTGAGGTCTTTATTATTACTCATATTGTTATTATTATTATTATTGTTGTTGTTGTTGTTTGATCTATTCATAGCATTCAAACTTCGAGCATAAGCAAAAAAATCTTCGGATCCAAAGTAAGGCACAGATGAGTTATATCCCAACGGAAAAGTATTAAACAAGTCAATATTAGAGTTTACCTGGTTCTGGTTATCGGTATTCAAAAAATTTCGAAGGCCTGGGGCTGGTCCTTCGTTGTTGCTATTGTTGATTCCGTCATTAAAAAAATTTCTCGAACTTGCATTGGAGTTGTTGCTAATTTTGTTTTTATTATTGTTGTTAATATTGGTATTGTTATTGTTGTTGGTATTATTGAAAAAATTCTCCAATAGCCCAGTGCTATTACTACTACTATTATTGTTATTATTGTTATTATTGTTATTATTGCTATTATATCGCCCACCAGCAGAATCTCCCATCATGACTCTGTTCCGATTAAGATTTCTTTGTAAAGATGGTTTCCATACAGTTTCACTCAGCTCCCCACCCGAGGCCATGGGCTTAAGGTCCGAGCTTCCATAGCCACGAGTAATGGCCTCAACGATATCAAACTGCGGGATATTGTTTATTTCAAAGTTCAAAGCAGACGGTGGGTCGCTGTTGGGATTGACGCCGAGCTGGGCTTCTATTGCCGAAGAAACAAGTGGCTGGCCCGGACCTCTTGCGTGTGCATTTTGCGTGGCTATGCCAGCGGCAATGACAACAGGGTCCTGTGTTTCTGAGAGCGATTCGCTCTCGTGCAAGCTGCTGCGAATCTCACTAACGGGCACAGTCTGCGGAGCGGTTTTTACCGACGGCGGAGCATCTTCTTCAGATTTGGATCTCAGAAGTAAATCGGATGCTTTTTCTTGTTGCTGTTGCTGTTGCTGTTGCTGCTGCTGCTGCTGTTGCTGTTGCTTAATACTGGCCAAACTGACGTCAATATTCAAGTTGGTAGGATATTTCCGGGGGATTGGGGTGTTAGCACCACTGGGGAAAGCGCTGGTAAAAGTGGATCTTAACCGGTTTGTGTCAGAAAAGCCGTGGGGTCCCTTATTCATCAAGCTTGTTATGATAGACAACGCCCGCTTTGCACACTCGTAAGCGGTCCCCATAGTTGCCAAAGCCTCGCAGCAAGTTTTGAGTCCTTGGGTAGCGTTTTGCTTGTTGACGCCTGTATCGTTCCAGGCATTGTTAAGATGGACGGTTGCGGCAGCAAACGCCATATGGACAGCGGCAGTATGTATCCGGCGGAGGGTGTACCAAGAGTGGTGATACCGAGCAAGGAGATTGGAAATGCCCAGGGCAGCTTGCCGACAAATGTCGGATGCATGGTTAGCCGCGGCTGGATTGGAGGGCATGTAGAGAAATGGGCGATGCAGATAGATGAGGGTTAAATGATATTGGAGATGAAGCAAAACAACATGGGCAATTACGGGCTTTTGGGAATTGGGGGAGCATAGGAGAGGAGAGGGCAATGTAGTGTACCATTTAGCCAGCTTGATGTGCATTTGGGAGGCAAAGGCCCAAAGGCTTGTCAAGGAGCGAGTTTGTGAGCCGGAGTAAATGACTTCTTGTATTTCAGCCTCGAGCTCAGAAAGCCTTATGAGATATACGTTTGTGGTATAGGTACGGGTGGGAGCGGTGAACTCTTTCCAGATTTTAGGGAGTTCAACATCCGGCCCCGTGTAGGGAACCCAGGTGTCATGGGTGGCGGTATCAGGCTTCAAGTCGTTTTGCTCATCATTAGGTTTCGGAACCGAAATATCAGCAAGACGGATGGACGAAGGTCTGCCGAGATAAAAGGACCATAAACGCTCATTGACAAAGCAACCCCAAAAGGTGGTTTGACGCATGTAAGCTTCCTCCTCGGAGATTATGCCTTGTTCGACCCATGCTTTTGAGTCTAGATGGTATCCCATTTCCACGGCCATACGGATGGCCATACCAGAGTAAATCCAGCCTCTGGTATCACGGTCGGAAACACCTTCGTAGAGACCCAGAATGGATGAGGCCTGTACGGTGGTGACTTGGGGTTCTTCCATCTCTAAATCAAGAAGAATGCGGGCTTTAATATGATATAAATGGCCTTCATAGGAATCATCTAATAAAGAAGCCAAAGCAAGCATGGCATTGAGTAGTAGGGGAGAAAAGTATTTAATTGATCTTTTAGGGTTGCTACCACCAAGATAACCCAGGTCATAGTTTGAAGAAGAAGAAGAAGAAGCAGAAGGAGAAGTAGAAGAAGATTTTTGGTTAATGTTAGAAGAGGAGGTATCTGATTTTTCATGTTTGTTGTTAAAAGAAGAAGAGAGATTTCTAGAGGCGTAGTAGGCCATCATATCACGAAGAAATAAATGTTTGTCAGTTACGGAATAAAAAGGGTGGATCCAAGACCAATATAGGTTTAGTAAATGGTCTCTTTTTTGGGGGTCGATATCATAGTCAATGCCGGCATCTTCGATAGCTTTTCTGCCCTTTGCCTCTAGATCGGAGCAAGGTTTGCGGGTCCAAATAGTGGAGGAAAGAATATGATAGTTGGATGTGGGGCCGTAATAACGCAAGCCGGTTTCAGTGAGGGAAAGTTGGCCTATTCGAGCCGACATTTTTTCGACAAAGTCGGTTGATTTCGGAGAGGATTTATCGTGATCTTTTGAGTTATTATTATCATTATCATTATCACTATTATTGTTATTATTATTATTATTACTATTATTACAATTGGTGGATTTATCATTAGAGGTTGATTTTAAAGTATCATTTTCCGAAGTATCTAAAAATGTTGAGGTAGAATCTTCATGAACGGGGATATCAGTAGCAGGATCAAATTCGATATTTGATTCGGTGAGAAGGTTTTCAAGGACACGGATGCGAGAGTTGAGAGCGTCGATATATTCTTTTGGATATGGTTTCCGTTTGTCATTATGAAAGACAAAAGTGCATTCATCTTTGTATAGTTCGCAATTTAAACAACGAGGTTTTCGTCCATCACACTAGAAAAAAAAAGAGCAAAAGTTAGAAATAAATATATAAATATTTGAATATATATATATATATATAAAACATACCTTTACTTTACGAGCTCTACAACCTAAACAGGCTACAGACATACGTTTTCGTTTAACAGGAGCGACATCTTCAGAATCAGGATTCTCATTTTGTTTTTTTATTGGTAAAGAAGTTGGTTGTGGTTGATTATTAGACGTATCATCATTAGGCAAAGAGGCCGAGTCAAGAGCTTTACGCTTACGCCTTCTGGCTGGCTGTTTCTTCTGAGAAGGAGGTTTGCTAATAGGTTTCACCGATTCCAAAGAGTCCAAAGAGTTGCTGTTGTTGTTGTTGTTGTTGTTATTGTTGGATGAAGGAATATTTGGGGGTGATAATGGGTTAGACTCTACTTTGATTTTAGGATTTGAATGGGATAATGCAGCAGGGAGGTCCATTTGAGCCATGGAAAGAGAAGCCGTAGCTAAAATAGGAGAAATAGATTTTGAATAAAGATTAGATGAATTTTTAGAAAAAGAAGAAGAAGAAAAGGAAGTTAAGTTGTTATTGTTGGAGCAGATAATGTCATTTATAGAGAGACGGGAGGATTTTCTTGTTGGCGGGGTAAGGGTTTTTATTTTATTTTTTATTTTAGGAGAAGGAAGAATGCTGTCGGGAACGGCGGTTGATGTCATAATAGCTGACTCAGCTTTAAAAAAAAAAAAATAAAAACGATCGGGCGACACGGGATCAATGAAAAAAAAATATATATATATATATATAAATAAATATATATAAAAAAAAAAAAAAAGGAGATTTATAGAAAGACGATGAAGTTTATATTTATATTTGTATTTATAAATAATATATATATATAATTATAATTTAAGTGGGGTTCTTGTTTTTTTTTTTTTTTTTTTTTTCTCCCCTCTTTTTTAATAATAATAATACAAACCACCTAAGTTGATACAATTTATTTATTTATTTATTTCTTTCTTTCTCCTCCTTTATAAAATTCCCTTCCCCTCTGAAAAAAAAAAAAAAAAAATAATGCAGTTAGTTTCTCTCCTCCTCCTCCTCCTCCTCCTCCTCCTCCCCCAATTATAAATTGTTTTCTACTACCCCAGATTTTTTTTTTTTTTTTTTTTTAAAAAATTTATTTGAAATTTTGTTTCCTTCTTCTAGTTATTTATTATTGTTATTATCGTTATTATTATTATTATTATTATTATTATTATTATTATTATTATTATTATTCTTTTGTGCATCTTCTGTGTTTTTTAACCAGCGGATATCAGCACCCAGGGACTTTTCTCTCTATTTTATTTTATTTTATTTTATTTTTCTGTGTGTTTCTCCCCACCTTTCTTTCCCCTCCCCTAACCTGCTACTTTGTAGGTTTTTTATTTGAATATATATATAGTTTGCCTTTTCCGGGGATACTTTATTTTTTTTTTAAAAATATATATATATATATACTAGTGGATTTCTCTTTCTCTTTTTTTTATTTTATTTTATATATATTCAACATCTTTTCAATTGATTTTTTTTTTTTTTCTGTAGATAATCCTTCTCTTTTTTTTTAAAAAAAAAGCTGCTAATGAATGAATTTTTTTTTTCCGGCTTTTGAAATATATATAAACTATTATTAACAAAATAACTGGTTGTCCCCACAATTTTTTTCTTTTACACTTTAATTTTTGTAACACCTCAAGTTGACCACATGAAAATAAAAAAATAAAATAAAAAATAAAAAAGAAACACATTTTTTAATATAGTTGTAAATAAACACAATCTTATAAATATATATATATACATAAAGATGATTCAATTTTTTTTTCTTAAACGTGTTTTAAATTATTTTTTTTCTTCCAATAAAAAACCTACTTAATGCCCACTTTTGTTGAAAAAAAAAAAAAAACTTTTTTCTTTTTTGAAATGTTGGGCCTCAACTTTCTTGAAAAATAAAAAAAAAAAAAAAAAAAAAAAAAACTTCCAAGCCACGTGATCTCTTATACTGTTGTGTCCCTTACTTTCTTCCTCCTCAAAAAAATAAATTCAAATATTCAACTTATTTTATATTTCATTGTTATATATAATATACCTCTCAAATAGCACCAACATCCTCTAAATACTTCAATACAATGGCACCTGCGTCGCCACCTTCAGAACCTGCCCCGGCCCCGACCCCGGACCCGGAAGCCCCGCGCACCGCCGCAATTATGCCCTGCGCAACCTCTTTGCGCATGAACCACGCGCGGTACTTGCGAATCAGCGCCTTGGACACGCCCTTGATCCACCACAGCGCCCAGTACTTGCTCTCCGCCAGCCGCGACTCCTTGCTCCGCTGCAGCTGCTCCGTCTTGATGTACTTGTACTCCGCCGCAAGGTCTTCCCACAGCGTCGGGTAGTAGCTCGCCCCGGCCGCCGCCGCAGCCGCAACCGCCGGAGGCGGCTGGATCCCGTTCTCCTCTCCGTAGCTGTCCGCCCGGCGTCGCCCGTGCCGTTGGTCTCGGCTACGGCCTTCCTCCCGATACCGCGACTCCTCGTCACTGTACCGGTCGTCACTGTACCGGTCTCCGCGGTACCCATACCCAGATCCGCTGTCTCGGCGCGACCGCGGGTCTCGGCCCCTACCTCTTTCGCCATCCATGTCCCTGTCCAAATCCCTCTCTCGATCCAAGTCGCGGTCCATGTCCTGGTCTCGGTCGCGAGATATCGTGCCTTCAACAACACCATCATGATTCTCCTCCTCTTCCTCCTCAATCACAACCTCGTCTTCCTGCTCGTTAGCCGTGTCGCGCGTGGCCTCCAGATCGGCTGCCTTTTCCGCCTCCTTTTCCGCAGCTTGTTCCGCCAACGCCTTTTCTGCCGCCTCCCAAATTACTTGTGCCTCACGGGCATCTTGGTCCAACTTGGTTATAAGACGGCTGAGATTGACCACCAAATCAATCAGCAACTCGTCCTGCTCCGATTGAGCCAGCTTCGATTCCGCATAGTCTTCGGCAAACCCAAGAATTTGATGCAGAATCTCCCACCCATGTGACGTTGTGAATAGTCGCCAGTGCGGCCACAGAGCGCGCCGGTTCTTCCGCTGGGTTAACGCCAGCGCCCGCTCCCGAATCTCTAACTGTCTGGCATCTGTCTCAGGTATACGGCCTTCTAATGTTGCTTGGTGGGTCAATGCAGCAATCTCTTGCAACTCCCGTTGCAGTTCCAAGTCCTCCTTGTCGTCATCCTCATCCGTGTTGTAAACCTCCTCCATTTCTTCTCCATTGGCATTTCTCCCACTCTTGTAATCAAATAGAATTTGTATAAATGTTTTGGGCGTAATAATACCCTTTTTGATAAATACAAACGTAACCAAAAGCCCAATGTGTGCCTGCTCCGTCCAGTACTCTAGAATGGCTTCAATGGCCGAATTGGGATCCAAACTGCACACGTCTAAAAGAATGTCCTTTAGTTTCTCGACCCACATCTCAATGTGGGAAAGCGAGCGGCTTCCCAAGTTGCACACCGTGGAAACAACCATGTCGACAAAGGCTGAGGTGGGATCGGTGCCCTCAACACTGGATGCAGCCTTTTCGCGTAGCTCTTGTAACATGGCATCGACTGCGTCGAGGTTGGACAGTCCTGAGCCGTCGGTGGTGTTGGCACCCTCTGCAAGTAACTGTTGGAATCGAAGCACCTCCTCGTTGCATGGCGAAGTGGGTGAAAACCATTTGATAGGTTCCTGGGATATCTCCGGTAAGCACCTTCGTGCGACATCATCAGGCAACGTGACACGAATGCGCTCCACATTACTAAGACGGATCTCCTTCAATATAAGCTGCTGAATGAATACCTTTTTGGGGTGTAGGTCTGGCAAGTGGATGTTATACATCCATTCGGGCCATGTCCAAGTAAACTGGAAATTGGACAAGTGGTGAGAAAACCAATCAAGAACTTTGTGCTGAAGCTCAATATCCAAGCTACCAATGTTGTCGTACAAAAAACGGATAGCACGACCCAACACAGGTGCCATTGCTTCTGAAGCAAAACGACACATCTTCATGACAACAGAATGAAGATAAACGTCGCGTAGCGCCAAGGGACTGTTTTTCCTAAAGGAACTGTAAGACCCATCATTGTTTTCAAGAAACTGGTCATCCTCATCGTTAACACTGATATAACTTCCCGGGAGCCTTAAAAGAATGTCTAGAATAGCATCCATACACAAATCTTCAGGCTTCCAAGTAGATGCCGAGGGAGATGATTCTTGAAGGCCAATAAGTTGATCAATGGTAATACCTGGTGGAGCAAATGTTGCTTTGGAGGCATACAGATCAAAATTGAGAAGTTGTTTGCTAACTTCATTGGGATTAAAATCCATAAAGGTAATGGTTTCTTGAATAAGGTCACGGAAGATTACGCTCTCCATGGTTCCTACAGGAGGAACAGTTTCTAAACCTCTAAATGGAAGATACGATGTAAGGAAAAGACGGGGTGCAGGACCAGCGTAAGGACCGTCGTAAGGAACTGAAACCAAAGTTTCTGCATCAGGTAAATGAATGGCAGAAAATATATGTTTAACAATGGGAGGGTCTTTAACGAGATTGATTTCAATCAAGCGGGGTAAATCAATAAAAGATCGTGTCTCAAAGTTACCTTCTTCAAAACGGTCCACAGCTTCGGCTATGGCGTGAATGTAAAGTGGGGGTGTATACGGAGCCTTCTCATCGATAAGTAACTGAGAAGAAGAAGAAGAAGATTCCATGTCCTCGTTTTCAGGTGGTGGAGCAACATTATCAACAAAGGGGACAATCAAGGGGAATTGAACTTCACTCTTGGTCTTCTTCTGAAGAGCAATAAACTCACGAGATTTTTCAATGATGGATGAAATTGCGTCCTTAGTTTCTTTGGGCACAATATTTAATATTATTGATGAGCAAAGATAAGGCAGTGACAAAACAGCCATTGTGTATAATTCTTCGGCCAATGGGGCGCGTTGAGTACCCTTCAAAGTTTGGATGGCAATGGCACGGTCAATATAGGTATTCAAAAGCTTGATTGCGCCTGATTGAGAGGGGTCATATAAGGTGGAATCGCTGCTTTGTTTATTCTCCTCATTTGAATCTTGTTTTTCCTCAGTATCGTCTTTTGTGGCAGAGGCAGAAGATTCAGAAGAACCATCGGAGATAATGGGGTATAGACAGACAATGAATCTGGTAATTGCTTTTGCTAGAGCCCAATCGTTTTCCAAAATGGCATCTTGAAGACGCATATGAAAAGACTCGAGTGTTATTTTCCCAATAGATGAATTAATACTGTTTGCAATCTGGATGGCTCCTGCAAGCAAGGGTACTTTGTGGGGTTGTTCAAAGATGGTTACTTGGATAGTATCAAGAGCTGGGATCCGGTCCGATTCCGCGAGATCCACGATTTTTTTAGCAAGATGTAAAACTGATGAAGATACAGGATATTTATACTAAATTGAACGAAATACGCGTATTAGAGAAAGAATAGAAAAGAAGAAGAAGAAAAAAAAAAAAATTAATACTTTATACACTTACATCTTCACCAATTCGAACAATTAGCGTACGAACTTTGAGTAATAGAGGGGGAGGGGGAGGAGGGGGTCTACTATTATATCTTGGAGTATGATGGCGACGACCTCCACGGTCATTGGAGTAAGAGCGAGGACCATAATTCTGACGTTTATTTGACTTTTGGTAGCCACTATCGTAATCGAAATCGTCTATATAAAAATAAAAAAGTTACTATTAGAGATTACAAAAATCTATATATATATATTTCAAAAATCGTAATTCAATTGCATACCTCTTTGACGTTTCTTATTACGGAAACCGCCTTCTGAATCCATTTTGTCTTAGATATATGTATATATATATATATATATATATATATATATATTATATATCTATGACTATCTACGAGATATCGATAAAATGGGTAGTTGAATGGAAAAGAGAATGGCAATAAATTCAAGAGAAAAAAAAAAAAAAGGTGAAAATTATGGAAAAAAAAAAAGAAAATCAAATATGCTTTGGTAATGATGACATAAGATTACTAATTTATTAAGTACTTTTAAATAATCATTTTGGTGGTGTTGATGTTCTATGACTTGTACACCCATATGCAAACCCTAACCTCAATTAATAGACGACTAACGGGGAGTGAAGAAAAAACCCCGTTCCTTTCCCCCCCCCCCAACAAATGTAATAATAAATAAACTCAGTAAATGAGGTTAGGGTATGAAACAAAAATGAATAAATAGTTGGAACGTTGAAGTTGGAAGTTCCAAGGCTTAAGTTTTTCTTTTCTTTTTATTTTTTTTTTATTTATTTTTTTTTTTAAACGAGGGACAAAAACTAATTATGTCCGGGTGTTATTATCATTGGTTTCTCCGTAAGTATTAAGGAACAATCAGTCACCGAATCATACGTCAAACTTCAATTCATCATTGCTATTTTTATTTTTATTTTTATTATTACTATTATTATTATTTATATTATCGCAACTATCGTTGTTGTTATTGTTGCTATCTTGTTTCAAGGATAACGGAGTGTGGAGTGTGTGGGGATGATCCTTTTTTTTTTTTTCAAATATGTCAACTGATCTTTCATTATGTTTATGGTGTCATGCGCTTAACTTTGCTACAGTGATCTAATTCCAGGACATAAATCATTGTTTCAATTCTTAACCAAGAAAATAAACTAAAACTAAAACTTAAAATAAAATAAAAAAACAAACAAACATTGACTCAGAAAAGTAATATATAGCATTGTTATCTTATCTTAATAAAATAACATAAAAAACACAGTTTTTCTTATTGTTATCGGTTTTTATTTTATTTCATTTTTTTTTAAATAAAAAATATATATATTTATTACAATTATATAAGAGATGTCAGGGGAAGAAAAAGTCTGCTTGAAATTAGATTGATGAAACAGGTTGATTAAGATATGAAGAAAATAATAGAAAAAAAAAAATAATAATAATAAAGGCATTAAAATCGTCATCACATTTCAGATTTGAGTTAAAATTTTCTCAAATTCATCAGAAAAGTTTAATAATGATAAAAAAAAATAGAAAAAGAAAAAGAAAAAGGGTACAATATCTAAGAACTTGATTCGTAAAGTTTCTCAATGGCTTCACGGTTATCAGCCAAAATCTTCTTACGATCAAGCTTTTGTGCACTGGTCAAAAAGCCATTTTGTGGGGTCCACTCAACGGAAGAAATAACAGTACCCAATATCAGTTCAATACCCTTAAGACCGGCATCCTTACCAGTTTGAAGCATACTCTTTTCGATAGCAGATCTAACCTTGGGATCGTGCGCAATGTCCTCGTGATGCTCAACACCCAATTCCTTAGCAAGTTTCTCGACAGTGGAAGGATTAGCTACAACAATAGCAATAGGCTTAACACGGTATTCGTCGGCATAAATGCAGATATTGTTGATGTATTGGTTGGAGCGGTAAAGAGATTCAAGCTTTTCAAGAGCAATGTATTCACCATTCAAAGTCTTAATCAAATTTTTGCGACGATCAATCAACTTGAGGTGACCATTTTCAGTCCACTCACCAATATCACCAGTTCTAAAATATCCATCATCGGTATAAGCAGCCTTGGTTTCTTCGTCATTGTGGTAGTATTCACGTGAAACAGAGGGACTCTTAATATAAACCTCACCTTGGTTATTCTTAGCAAAGTAACCAGCTTCAGGAACATCAACAAGTTTAACAGTTACCGAGTGAGTAAGTTCACCAATAGTTTCAAAAGAAAAGGAAGAAGGACGCATAATGGTGCACATGGCGTTAGTTTCCGTCAAACCATAGCCGATAACCATAGGGCAAAGAAGGGTGGTGATAAATTCTTGAGTAACGCGAGAAATGGCAGCACCACCATTAAGGACAATGCGGAGGTTACCACCAGTAGCCTCCTTAATTTTCTTAAAGATAAGGTTGTCAACAAATGGACAAGGAATGTTTTTATTCAAAAGACGTAGCTTGGTGCGGTATGCGGTCCAAAAAACACGCTGGGCAAGGGGAGAGAGTTGCGACACTTTGGAAACAATACCCTTTCTAACCGACTCCCAAACAGCGGGGACACCAACCATGACGTGGGGCTTAAATTCGCGAATGTCACCCGCGCAATTGCGAACCGAAACATCAGAGATGGTTTTGACGGTACCGTAACCGAGAATACCACCCCAAAAGAGTACGGCAAGCTCAAAGGTGAACTCGAGAATGTGGGCCAGGGGCAGATATGCCAAAAGTCTAGTTCCTGGAGGGATAATATCGTGACCAATGCTTCCTGAAATACCGCCAATAGCACTGATAACGTTGGTGTTGGTTAAAACAACACCCTTTGGAGGGCCGGTGGAACCAGAGGTGTACATGATGAGAGCAACATCTTCAGGAGCAGGGCCTGGTGGGTCTGAGTAGTTTTCTTTACCAAGATCAATAACTTCTTGATAGGTGTAAAACTTCAAATTGGGGTTAACAGCCAGTAATTTTTCCTTATTGCTGAGGTCCTGTTCCGAGGTCAAGGGGTCTACGGTGATGATGATGCGCAGGTTTGTAGTTTTCTCCAAGGGCTTGGTTAGACTTCCTACAATGGCATTGTCGCAAAAGACGGCGACTGAGCCAGTTTGGACAAGAGAGTGGGTTAGACCTTCTTCACCCAAGGTATCATAAGCGGTGGCAGTAGTGATGGCGTTAGCGTTCAAAGCAAGAGCGGTTTGCAGCCAATAAGCAGAGGTTTGGGCGTAAATGTGGACACATTCCTCACCCTTTGTTTTGATTCCAATGGCGCGTAAACCGGCAGCGTAGTTTTTAACGAGGCTGAGAAGTTCATTGTAGGTAATGTAAGAGTAAGGAGAGAGTTCAAAGTAGTTCCAAGCCTTTTCTTGCTGGACAATTTCGCCGTCAATTTTTTTCGAAACCATTTTCTTTTCGGTATGCATGTTTACAATTTTTCGAGAGCCCATGGCGTTGATGGAGCCGTATTCATTGGCAGCCCAGACCAGAAGATTGTAGATGGTGTTAATTTCGGGGTTGTTGTCGGGGAACATCCAAGGACCGTCTTTTGCCCTAACATTTCTGCGAGGGGCGGTTTCACCGTCCTTTGCGGGACCAACGGGAACAGTTACAGGAGTTTTGTTATTTACTTTAATTTTGACTGCCATTTTTGAAAGAAAAAAAAAATTTGAGGCTAGTTATAGAAAAGAAGAAAAGAATGATGTATATTTAGATATTTATATATATTTAAATATATATATTTAATACATATATATATGTAGTATAAATATATATATATTTTATTTTATTTTATATATATATATATATAAAATAAAATAAAATATAT
>JAKTYK010000162.1:0-12482 GCA_030578655.1 Magnusiomyces starmeri
TAATAATAATAATAATAATAATAATAATAATAATAATAATAATAATAATAATAATTATGGATATCTACATCGGTTGGAATGAACTGGTTATTGGTAGGTCTTGCTTTGTACCCAGTATATAATAATGGGTCCGTTGTTTTGTATATATATGATAATAATAATAATAATAATAATAATAATAATAATAATAACAAAACTTATAACTCTTTCAGGTATTCAATCCTTTAATGTTTATCTATATATATTATTGTGAACAATGACCCTGAAGAACAACTGATTACAACGCCTCAATGGTACTCATTTATAACAACCCTTAATTATGGTGGATCACTTTTTTCGATTACGGAAAAATCGCTTTTTAATTTGTTATTTTTATTTTTGTTACACAATCTGTGACAAATAAACACCTTGTCTGGCTGCGGGAATGATCCCCAAAATAATAAAAAATAAAATAAAAAATAAAAAAATGGTGATTTTCTTTTGACAAATTCATCCGGTTCATCCTAGAAAAATGTCGTCTTTATTTTCTCTCTTGAACTTTTTCTTTTTAAGTTCTAAAGATTTAGATAGATATATGTATATATATGTTTATATATAAAAACTGTTTTATTGTACATCTTTTTTTTTTTTTTTTTTTTTTTTTTTTTTTTTTTTTTGCTAAGTGTAATTTGTTATTCCATCATGTCTTCTTCTCTTGATTCGGCGAAAAAGAAAAAAGCTGATATTGAGAATATTGTCCGCCCCCCTAAAACTTCTACAAAGCGAAGCAGAGCAACAGCTTGTGAGCGGTATGTCCAATTAATTTGCAGTAATTTGAACGTTCTATCCCTCTAATCTTTTATTATTATTGTTATCCTCTTTAGATGTAAGATTCGCAAGCAGCGTGTAAGTAATATATTTTCCTTTTTTTTTTTTTTTTTTTTTAAAAAAAAAAAAAAAAAAAACCAATATTACCGTTCTAATACTAAAACTTTAATATTTGGGTATTACACAAAGTGCGATCAAAAACTGCCTATTTGTACAAACTGTCGGAAAGCAAATGCAAAATGTATCCAGCCAGAAAAATATCGATGTAATTTTGAAGAAAAGTATGTACAGATATATATATATGGTTTGATTATTACTGCTGTGGCTTACAAAAATAAATACTGACCATCTATCTTTCTTTTACTAATATATATATATATATATATATATATATATATATTATTGTAGAGACTCATATACCTCCTTATTAGAATCCCGCATTCAAGAGTTGGAAGAAAAACTTCGCCTCTATGAAACTTCAAATAATACCATTGTCAAACCACCGTCAAATGTTCAATCAAATGTTCATAAACATGAAGTAAAACCATCCTCTTTATCCTCAAAAGACACTCCAAAGTCCAAACTGAGCCCAATACAGAACAAATGTGCTCTGGTTAGCATTTTAAACGTTGATACATCCAACAATTCTGCTGTACCTCCATCCTTTTTTGTCGTTTCATCTTTGCTCAAGGATTCATTTCTAGACCGTGCAAAAGCCATTCAGAAACTAAACACTTCATTTTTTTACTCAAACAGAACCCAATACCCTGCACCGACATGTCTTCCCAAAATCACGGAAATTTTTAATCAAGTAGCCCATAAAAACAGATTTGAATTCTTAAAGAATGGCTTAGAACCAAGCGATAATGAAGACAAAATCTGTTCTTTAAATACTCGGCCTCAACATTGCTTCAAGGACCTGTCTTCGTTATCACAAAACCCTCCTCCCTTCTCATTGCCTTTGTTTCCGGAAGATGATGACAACAGTTATTTGCTACCATTGGATATAGATGTTTCCGATTTCTTGATATTTAGCCCAACACCACCTCCCGATGAAAAGTTGGGGAAAAGGCTCTTTGAATGTTTGAACGCCCAAAAATACATTAGGTTCCCCGTCAGTCGACTTTTCGATTTGTCAAGGTTACACAGTGAACGATTTTTTATACCCAATAACTCCAACGATCCACAATGGCGGTTTGAGCAATTTTATTTGTATATGGCATATACCCAAGCTTCTCTTAGTCTTGCAGGTATCCGATCATCAAATGGCTTATTACCCTCCTCCTTTCAAAAATCATTGAACCCGTACAATTTTTTTTACACAGCCCTTTCTCATGCCCGGCGCTGTCGAACCAGAGATCCAGTAAAGCAAACCATTTGCTTGATGCTTTGTTCATTTTTCTTGGTTCGGCAGGACCTGGCCCGGGATTTACATTGGAAGATGATTAATAAGGCCATGCAAATTGCTTTTGATAACAAGTTACATAAAAAGTCCACTATAGAAAACCTACCAATATTAGAGCAGGAATATCGAATGAAGGTATTTTGGGGGCTGTACCAAATTAACCAAATGTTGACCTTTGAGCGCAGAACACCAAGTATAATTTCTGACTCGGAGATTGACTTGCCCTTCTTTTCTGATGTCGATGACAATGAAACTGATGAAAATGTGATATTAGAGGCCAGACAAGTAGGTGAGAGCATCAAGGGGAGCAATCTCTCTTTTAATCTACATGAACTGCGTATCGCACGAATAGAGTCAGAAATTATTAGCACGATTTATCAAGTGGACAAGACTTACGAAGAGCAGTTTCTCAAGATTGAGCCGTTTATGAAACGGCTTGACGAGTGGAAAATGAATTGGCATAAGTATTTGGGCTATGGCAAACTTTTTATGGAGATGTACTATGCTAGAGCAGTTCGATTATTGCTGCAACCGTTTTTGGGATTTTTGGACCCGACCCACCCGCTCTTTATCAAATGCATGCACTACTCTGGTATAATAGTTGAAGGGTGTTTAGAGATTTGCCATGTCAGTAAGGAGTACAACCTCATTGCCACCAACTCGTTGTTTGTTTCTGGGTTGACACTTATTTACGGTCTGTGGCTTGCGTCTAAATCAAATCTCAACTATCAATTTATTATCGAATATATCCGGCTGTGCACTTACTGTTTCTATTCTTTGACTGAGAGATCTTCGATGTTTACAAATTACCGCGATATTATTGATAATTTGTCTAGAGCCACGATTCGACATATCATTGAGCTCGAATCCCATAACAATAGCAACGATATTAACATTAATGATAATGTGAATAAAGACAAAATTAATTCAACAGGAGATACTAACAATGCCACCGAAGGCGCTCAGGGAACTATGCCAGAAAGTTCATCCATCAAGAAGAAAAAGAAATTAAACGAGGAAGATGTGTTTGAAACACAAAATAAAACGAGTAAAGCTGGTTTAAAGAGAGGAATTTCTGTTACAGAAAAGAAATCCAATGTTCCGGAAGGACCGAACTTGAAGGAAATAAGGTTGAACAACGAAGGACTGCCAACAGAGCCGAGGAGGGCCATAAGTAAAAACAATGATGGAAATGATGGTCCCAGTAACTACACTGTAAGGATGGATGATGGAGTCGAAACCAATGTTAACACAGAACCAAACACAAATTTCACGTATGCCGCAAAACCGGAGCCCAATCCAACACAATACCAGTTTGATGGGACTTCCTCTCAAAAAAATTGGTGGACAAACTTTGAGCAAAAAGTACAAACATCAGAAGACTTGCCACTAAGTTGGGTGAACATTTTGGGGTCGCGAGACAATGTCACTAACTGGATCGATGATTTATCGAATGCTGCCCAACAGCCAATGAATTGCGAACCGGGGACCATCTATAGTGATTTCTCGGAGGGGCAGCAGCTCTCCGGGGGTAGAGGTTATGGAGGAGGCTACGAACCAAACATTTTTGCAGGAGCCAACGGTCCTTCCAGTGGCGAAATGATGCAAACGTCTCTTGGAGCCCCGTCGTTGTCAGGAGGGGCAGTTTCAAAAGCGTCTTTTGAAATTCAGTCGCCGCAATTTGGATACTCGAGGCAAAGCAACAGCAATGGGTTGGCAGCGGGGGCAGGAGAAATAACAGTATCTTCCATGCAGGATTCGTCAGGTAATGGAGGGCCTCAAAAGCTTGGGTTTGTCCAGTTCCCATCGTCGTTATCGGCGTCAATGCAAGGCTCCGGAATCTCGGGACCTGACCATTCGCCATGGACCGAGCCCGGACATGGCTCAGCAGGAGTAGCAACAGCATCGTCGTCCTGCACGTTTTCGCCTGTAGAAGATTCCAGGTCATGTTCCACCACCCCGGCGACGGCTATGTCCACGGCTATGTCCACGGCTATGTCCACGGCTGCACCAACAGCCACGGCTACGCCTACAGCCACAGCCAGTGTTCTTTCCTCCAATGGCGGCGCAAGCTTTTCCTTGTCGCCGACTTGTCCTTTGGACAATAAACCTACGGCAACTTCGGCAGCAGTTCCAGACACCACCACCACCGTCGTCACCACCACCACCACCACCACCACTACTGCAACCACAAAAAATGTACCCGCACCCGCACCCGCACCCGCACCTGCATCTGCATCTGCACCTGCATCTGCACCTGCATCTGAACCTGAACCTGAACCTGCCCACGTACCTGTGCATGTACCTTCTGCACCCTCTGCACCCTCTGCACCCTCTGCACCTTGCGTACCTGTTTCTGTAACAGCAATGTCTGCACAACCGCGAGCACCAATCGAGGACCACCGGCATGGGCTTGGACCCAGGTCAGGGGACGGGCCGGGGCTGGGGCCGGGGCCTGGCCACAACGCCGGTCGCGAGGGTTCAGATGATGATGCGGCGGCTGGACAGGACATGGGAGCCGGAAGGCAAACACAAATGCAACCACAAATGCAAACACAAATGCAGATGCAGATGCCATTGCAGATGCCATGGCAGATGCAAATGCAAATGCAAATCCCAATGCAAATCCCAATGCAAATGCAAATCCCAATGCAGATGCAGATGCCAATGTCTGTACAAATGCAAATGCCTGTGCAAATGATGGGGATGGGTGTAAGAATGGACATGGGACCTGGTCACGGTCACGAGACCAGAAGAAACGGTACCACTGCAGGCGTCGGCGTTGGCGTTGGCATTGACACGGACACAACCGCAACCACAACCGCAACCACAACCACAACTGCTGGAGCAGAGAGACGGCCGCCGGGTGCACCTGCGTCTCCCTCCTCCGGCACGCATTTGGTCGACGGCAGGGACGACAACCCGGAGTGGAACTACGACATGAATTTGCTGCAATACAATGACCTGCTAACCTGGTCATTGTAAGTGTGAGAGAAATAAATATATATATATATATATATTATGATTATCACTATTAATGTATTGTTTTATTATATATTATATGTTATGTTATATATATTTTTTTGGTTTTTTGTTGTTATTGTTTTTTTTGTTTTTTTGTTTTTTTAAAAGCTAATAATACTAATATAAAAAGAATATTAAAGAAAATAAATAAAAAGAATAGAAACTAAACTAGAAAACAAAAAAAAAAAAAAATAAAATAAAATAAAATAATCAAACCACCGAATTATTAAATCTAACGCCTTGTCTAGAAGCAACCCAAGCCTTGAGGGCCCAGGCAAGCATGATCCAGGACATGATCAGAGCGGTGACGCCGACATTGACATTCAAGACAAACATGCCGTCGAGCAATCTGTAAGCCAACGCGTCGACGGTTTCGCCGTTCGACTCCATGAAAATCAAGCCGCCGCAGAGCAGCGTGAACGAGACAATGACCTCGGTGACGGGGCGCGAGGGGACGGTCGACTTGGGAGGGTTGAGATACAAGAGAATGTATGTGCCGAACCTAAACAAGGAGCCGACGCAAAACAAGTAGCCCCACTGCATATGAATCAGGGTCGACAAATGGTACGCCTGCTCGTGCTGAGACATCAAAACACCGGTCCAGAAAATGACAAAAGTAGGGATAGGATTCATGGAAATAGAGCCCGACTTGAGGCCGCTATTCTCGTCATCCTGAGCGTCACTGTTGGAGGTGGAAATGAGTCTGTTGACAAGACGGCGGATCGACTTGGATTCCATAATCAAGCCGCATATGCCTCCGCCCAGATACATAAAAGCAATGGAAACGTGCTGCAAATCCTTGTGGGACCAAACACCGTCCTTGTTGCCCAAGTGTTCCATAAATACATTGGTGGAGCCGTAAAAGAAAATCAAAAACGACTCGATAAACTCCATGGTGCAATCCTTAAAGGGATTGGGAATGTGCTTGAAAAGCCACCAGCCATTGGAACGAGAAGGAGAGGAAGAGGAACAAGAGGGAGAAGAAGATGTTGATGAAGAAGAACAAGAAGGAGAAGAAGAAGAAGAAGAAGAAGAAGGGCAAGAAGCAGAGCAAGAGGAAGGATCTTGGTGATTATGCAAGACTTGCATGCTCTTCTTCTTTTTCATGGCACGGCTGGGATCACTGGCCGAGCCTGGGGCAATGTTCCAAGCAAAGCCCTTGTTGGCAAAAGCCCCGAGGTATCTGCAGAGGGTGAAGATACCATAGAGGAAAAAGACCGAGCCCTTGATAAAATGGGCAAGCAGATTGAAAACCTTATCGCTCAAACCTAATCTAAAGGCAGTGGCGGTGCCCATAACAAGGTACGCGTAACCAACGACAAAAAGTGGGCGGTTGATCAGAGAATAAATGGCCTGAGAAACAAACGCAAGCTTTTCGACAACCTTAAAAACACGCTTGTTTGACATGACGCGAGAAACCCAGCGGTTGGGTCTAGGTCGCGTGGTGCTCTTATAAACAGGAGAGGAAGAGGAAGAGGAAGAGGAGGAGGAGGAGTGTGCGCCATATGAGGTCAAGGGAACAGAACAAGGGTCGCCTCCTCCATTATGATGGCCAGAACCATTGTAAAGAGCCAAGTCATCATCACCATCATCATCAGAGAGATCAAAGTCATCACCCTTCACCTCAGTGTTGATAGAGTCTTCGTCGCTGGAGCCAGACGAGGCGGAAAGGCCGTGGCCGCTGTCTTGAGAGGGACGAACAAAGGGACCTCGGTTGGAGGATGGGCTCAAGTTAGCCAAGACATAGTCAGCGCCGTCGACAGGTGAGTAGCGGGAGGAAACGGCGTAATTTGCGCAAGCCTTGACGAGGGCGCAGGACCAGTGGAGCATGGAGATGAAAAACATGGCTATGGAGAACTTAGAGTAGGAATTGTTTGGGTAGAGGTCATGAGGAGCAGTGGAGCCAAAAATGGCGAGACACAGTAACGAGACCAGAAAAACAGCGGTTTGTAAGGTTTGGAGGGGGAGGTATAGCGAGGTGGTTTTGATGGTGGAAATTAAGACAGCGAGTGGGTACAAAAACGCCCACGCCAACACAGCCAAGGTGGCATGGCTGTACAAAAAGAACTTGTTTGGGATATTGGCATTGAAAAACGTCGTAGTGTTGTATTGAGACCAGTATGCAATTTGTTGAGGTTCCAAGTCAGGATTATCTAAGATATTTTTCCAGTTATTGTGATGATGGCCTTCTTTCATGCTGCCAGGGGAAGGGGCCATATGCATATTATTAGGATTAGAATTAGTATTAGTATTATGGGAATTGTCGTTATTCATGTTATTCATATTATTCATATTATTAGAGTTGTCATTATTTTTATCATTAGAATTATTATTATTATTAGTAGTAGTAGTAGTAGTAGTATCATTAGAATCGTTAGAGTCATTAGAATCATTAGGGGAATCGACATTAATATCCATATTCATGTCCATTGTTGAGCCCGAAGAAACATGAGCATTAACATTGTTATTATTTCTATTATTGTCATTGTTGTCATTGTTGTCATTGTTGTCATTGTTGTTGTTGTTGTTGTTGTTGCTTAGATCAACAACATCACCATCATCATCATCATCATGTCGCGGTAATAATAGTAAAGAGTCTTTAAAAGCAACAGCCCGAAGAAGCAGGTCAGAAGACGGTAAATCTATAGCAGAAGCAGCAGAAAGCAGCGCTGCAAAGAGCACAATTGACTGAGAAGAAAACTTCATTTCAACGGTAAAAAGAACAAGTAAAAACTAGAGAATAGATTTAGAAAATAGTATTAAAAGATGATATAGTAAAGAATCATATATATATATATATATATATATATACATATATAAGTATATACATATACATATATATTTGTATATATGTATATATGTAAATAGTTATTAGATATTATAGTATGTTATATAGGTATTTATGAAATATAAAAAAAAAATAAAAAAAAAAAAAAAAAAATCATGAGCGAAATGATATTTATTTATACTCAAAGAAGAAAAGTTTTGTCTGCCCTTGGCAATTTCACAGTCTACGGAGAAGCAGAAAGAAGGAAAAAAGCTTCGATCGTGTTACGGTGTTGGTGATCCCGACGTTTTGCTTATGTAATGCAACAAATAATATTATTTACTTACAAATTATAACAAAAAAAAAAAAAAAAAAAAATTCAATTCCATCGGTTTGTTTTTCTTTCCGGTGAAAAAAAAAAAAAAAAACGTATGTTCTTAATGGAATACAAAGGATTAAAATAACAAACAACTTTTGGAGATTCCTTTTTATGTTTATATATATATGTTTATATATATATATCTTCTTTTTTCTTCTTTAAATAAAAAAAAAAATCCAAGTCAGCTCATTTTGTGTAAACGCCGTACACGCATTTCCTCACACTTTGAATATATATATATATATTTACTGCCCGACAAATCTGCCGGGATCAAAAGAAAAAAGGGAAAACAAAAGGGCTTTGCGACCGTGATTCCGTGCGGAAAGAACGTTTATATATATATATTGTTTTTATACAAGACTTAAGTAACTGTGAAAAAAACAAAAAAAAAAATATTTTTATATTTTGTTTACTTTTTTTTTTTTTTTTTTTTCAACGAATGATTTCAAATATATATCTAATAACAATAATAACAAACATCAATGATCAAGATATGGAGAAATAAACTATGATCTTAAGTTCAATCTTAACTTCAATGGCTGTTGTTGTATTTTTTTGCTTCCCCTTCTATCAAATATGGGCCTGCTGATTGGTAAAACTGGGCATATTGTCAGTTCTTTTCTTTGTCACCTTATGTAATTGAGCAAATTTGTGATCAAGATGATTTGACTTATATATATATATATATATATATATATATGAAATAGACTAGTTCTTATCAATTTGCTCATTTAGTTGAATATATATATATATATATATATATATATATATATATATTGCACTTTCATGTTTTGTTTAAATAAAATAAAATAAAAACTTTGTTTTCTCATTTCTCATCGTTTTTTTAAGCCTCAGATGACTCCCACCAAACCACACCCACCATTTTTTGTTTTTTTTCTTTTTATTCTTGCTATTGCTATTGCGGCAGAAATTCAAAGCCCTTGAGACTAGTTAAATCCCTCAATAGCACGGCTTACGTCGACAGATTTTATAATTTTTGACATTTATTAGCAGAAGACCATTAATATTAATATTAATATAAATAAATGGAAGTTCCCTGTTGTTCTCTTAGCTTTCGTTCCCCCGGCTGATTCACCACTATATTTATATTTATATATATATATATATATATAATGTTTTGTGTTCTGTGTAGGTATATCACAATAAAGACTACTTTTTTTTTTGGTATATACATGACAATTTCATTCTACATACTATTTGTATATTTGTATATTTGAATATTTGTATATATATATATATATATATATATATATATATATAAATAAGGAAATACCTTTATACCAAAAAAGTATTGTTTACATTTCCTAAATAAACAAAGATAATGACAAAAACAAACGTATATATATATTTATTTATTTCCGCCGTACACACAAAAACACACAAAAACACACTTTAAATTTTTTTTTTTAATAATTACCTCATTTTGATAGTTTACTTTATTAATAGTCGTAGAAGACATCCGATGTGGGGTCATTTTTCCTGCTAGAAAACCTCCAGGGTTAGGGTTTCTCAGTTATTTTTCCATTCTCTTCTTTATCCTTCTTTTTTTTTCAAATTAATTAATTAATTAATTAACAAATTAATTAATTAGTAATTTTTTTTTGCTTGGCTATACCAAATATTTGTTTTTTTTTTTTTTTTAAATATCGCTCAAAGTGCGGCTCATATATATATATATATATGTTTAAAAAACATATCAAAGATATTTTGAACTTCTTTCCTCCCCCCCACAATTCGCCAAAAGTCTCAATCCTTTTGTTGTGTTTGTCTTGCAATATATTTGTATTTATATATAATAAACAGTCTTGTAGGCGAAATATATATATATATATATATTAATAATAAATAAATAAATAAATAAGACGTGCGGCTGTACCCGTTACACCCAAATATATTCTTTTATATATATATATATATATATATATATATTTTCATTTCTGTTGAACTGATGGCTCAAATCAGTCAAGTTGACTCACTCGACTCATTCCTTTATTTAAACCGTTTTTTTTTTTTTTTTTTTTTTAAAACGTATATACACAAATAGGAAATACCGGTAAAATATATATATATATATTGCTTGTTCTCTACCTATTTGTTTTTCCTCGTGTAACTCATCTTATATACAACACATCATCCTATAAACTGTTCATTTCTTTTCAAGCTTCTCTTTAAGATCAATCAATGTCTTGAAAGTGTCTGTGATGGTCTCTTCCAGCTCATGATACTTGATGCCCAGCAACTTGTTGGTCTTGCTGTTGTCAAATTGATACACCTTCTCAACATTGTCGTACCCCGTTCCTGGCTTGCCTACCGGAATGCTGCCCTTGAGCTCAGGGAACTTGGCATTCACAATGTCCAAAATCACTTGGTTGGAATAAAACCCGGGCGTAACAAACAACCTCTCCCCGTACGTCTCAGGCTTTTCCAGCGGCAGCACGTGGGCAAGTGCCACGTCCCGCACGTCCACCCAAAGGTGCGGTGCCGCGGCATAGTCAACCTCCTTGTCCTCTGCATTCTTCCCAAACGCAAGGTTGTACAGCGTCGCGTTGGACGTGTTCAGCGACTCTATCGACCGCACCTCCTGCAAAACTGGCCCGAAAACTAACGGCGGGTTCACCGTCGTGCCCTTGAAGTTGGGCTTCTCCTCCTCAATGAACCGCCAAAACTCCTTCTCCGCCGCCGTCTTGCTGCCCCGGTAGCTCTTGCTCAAATCCGTCGACGCCTCCTCCCACGTGATCGGCGACCAGCTCTTCTCGCTGTACACAATGCTGTGGTCGTTGGTCTTGCTCGGATCAATGATCGCGGCAAACGACGACGTGATCACAACATGCGTCACCTGTGGCGCAAACTTCTTGATCCCGTACAATATGTTCTTGGTCCCTTGCAACGCGGGAATCAGCAGCTCGTTCAGCGGATCCTCTTTGGCCGCGAAAAACGGCGACGCAGTGTGCACAACCGCCGTGATCTCCTTGTCCTCCTCCAAAACTCGATCAAACGCCCCCTCCTTTCGAATGTCCTCCACAATCGCAGTCTCCAATGGGTACCCGGCAAACTTCTCCTTCAAGTACTCCGCCTTGCTCGGTGATCGCACCGTGGCCTTCACCTGGTATCCCTTATCAAGAAGTGTCTTGAGTGTGTGAATTGCAACAAAGCCTGAGGCTCCAGTAAGTAAAACTTTTTTATGAATAGTAGTCATTTTTTTTATGAGACAGTTAGTGAAAGTGTGAGAGAGAGAGTGTGTGTGTGTGTGTGTGTTTGTGTGTTATTGGAAAGTTTCTATTATGTATAACTTTTAATTTCTGTAGGATTTCGTCCAGTATTTATACTTGTTGAAACTTGGGAAAAAAAAAAAAAAAAAAAAAAAGTGGCGGTGGTTATCTGTGTTACGCGTGGCTGCAAGAAATAGTGCACAAAAACGTGATTCATTGTAATTTGTTTTTTTTTTTTTTTTTTTTTCTTACAAGGATGACTACACCCGTACTATATACCTATCCGCCATCAATTGAGTTTTACCCGCCCATTTTTATATTATGTTGTCATAATGGCAACTCCTATTAACAAAGAATATAACTATGACTATGAATATCAATACCAAACAGAAATAAAAAAGAACAATGGTCTCAAGGGTCGGTTATATCTTGCCATATCAAACAGCTTTACCATCATACTTATGGGTCTTTTGGATCTCCATTCCCACTACCAATTTTAGCCGCAGTCTCGTAGTCCATAACATAGTTCCAACTAGTTTCTGCTCCCAGTCCTCAAAAGAGTCACATCTACTACTCAGGGCTTTGCTGTTTGCGTTTAGAGTTTCCCTGGTCTACTCAAGAAGAAACCCTTTGGTTGTTTGTACCCGGTCGCTTTAAGGTCGAGTGGAATTACGCTGGGCTTATCAAAGTCTTGATCCATGTTGCAATTGTTCTGCTCAGAGTGGTGGATATACCTCAGTGAACAATTCTTTGAATACTTTCATGCGGACCTATCTTAAAAGCCTCATACATTATACACGTCTATGGCAATACCCCTTTATTTTTTTTTTTTTTTTTTTTTTTTTTTTTTTTTTTTTTTTTTTTTTTTTT
>JAKTYK010000163.1:0-12446 GCA_030578655.1 Magnusiomyces starmeri
TCTTTTTTTTTTTTTTTTTTTTTTTTTTTTTTTTGTGGCTGTACAATGAATTGTGTAGGTAATGTACCAACAAAGGAAGTAACAAGCCAGAAATAGAACGTTTTATGGATGTATTACAATTATTATTATTATTATTATTATTATTATTATTATCATTTGGAGTAATATAAGCACCCATGTTATCAGATGCATGTGCGACGCATGCTGTTATCAGACAGCGGCAAGGGTAGCCACGATTCTTTATCATTGCTGGTATTGACTGATATATATATAAATATCCGTTGATTTCTCCTTAAAAAAAATTTATAAATAAATAAAAGCAAACTTTTTTTTTTTTTTTATTATTAAAAAAAAAAAAAAAAAAAATGGCAGCTACAGATCATTTCCATCCAACACAACCCGGACTAATGTCGGGTCATTCGCATCCAAACACCACGCCAACAGTACCGACCAAGGACATTCATTACAGCAGCAGTAGCAGCAGCAGCAATAACTTCAGTAGCAATGATACCAGTTTAGAAACTATCCAAACGACGGGGACCAACGCCAGCTTGATGAACAGCACAGCGCAGTATGCAAAGACGGCGACAGCGTCTCTGCATACACAGGTCAGCAACAGCAACTTGAATCACCACTACAACAACCACGTCACAAGTGGCGCCAGCAGCAACCCCAGAACGCTGAACCACTACAGTAGCAGCAGCAATCTGAGAAGCGTGTCGTCGAGCTCCAATTTGAATAACTCTACGGAAACAGCAGCAGCAGCAGCAGCAGGGAGTGCTGGCACGAGCGGGCAGAAGATAATTGATAAGCAGGCGGATGCCATGGCGACTCTCAAGCTCCGCAGACTGACCAATCTCAACAATCGGCTACGAAACGAGCTGGTGCTGGAGCGCATTCCCGCGTCGCAAGCCTGCCAGGCACTAATCAACTTTACCCAAAACGTACACCGAAACTCGATGCTCCGCGACTATTGTATTCCAGAGCTTTACGGGAATAATACCCAGACGTTGAACGCATTTGATGGCATGAACGGGGATGCAAGTAATCCCGGTAATCTTAACAGTAATATAAACAGAGTTGCCAAAGGTAACTCGGGCCTTTTAGACGAAGAAGAGCAGACACTGGCCTCTCCAACTAGTGCAAGGTTTTCGTCCAAGGCATCTCAAGGTTGTTGTACAATATCATAAAATTTTTTTATTTTTTTTTTATTTGATTTTTTTTTTGACACTGATAATAATAATAATAACAATAACAATAATAATATATAAATATAAATAGACAATAAAAAAATAAATATATATATATATATATTTTTTCCATATTTTTCCCCGGTTCCCGGCTCCCGGTTTTTTCCTGTTTCCAAGGAACTAGCCTCCTTGTTTATACTAGCCAGGTTTGTCCAAACAAAGCTTATTTCTGTTAGTTTGTTTGTTTATATTTACATTGTCAATTATCTAATTATTTTAATATTTATAAAAATTAAAAACATATAACAATAAAAAAAAAATTAAAATTAATGAACCCCTCTTTCTTTTTTTTTTTTTTTTTTTTTTTTTTCCCTTCCCGCCCCCGCTTCTGCAACAACAACACAAACCCTTGTTTGTGTTGCATGCTTCACTAAGACTAACCTGTTTTTGCGGGTACGTCACCAGGGTAGAAACGACAAGGGGGGAGGGTGAGGGTGAGGTGGAGACAAGGTATATATGTGTGTGGAACGTACCATTAAAGTAACTAAACTATAACATAAGCTAGGTACTTGTATAAGTATATGCATATGCATATGCATGCGTACATGCACAGGTACTACTCATATTCAATGATTCATGATTCATTTTCAAGATTTTATTTATTTTATTATTTTTCAACTAGCTAATTATATATATGTATATATATATAAAATATCAATATATCTCTTCTTCAATCATTGATTCTTAAATCACAATTAAAATCACAAAAAAAAAAAAAAAGAGGAAACTTCTTTTAAGCAGAAACCTTGACAAAGTTCTTGTACTTATCACCCTCCTCAGCAGTAATCTTCTTGTAATAGGTGGGGACACCTCCAACATAGTTAAGGGGACCGGTAATCTTCTTGCCAGGAATGTTTGTACCATTGTACCAAGAGGTCTTAGCCAACCCAACCAAGGTGTGGTTGTGGACATCGAGAACATGGTCGGCCCAGCTCTTTTCAGCCTCAGGAGTGGGCTGGACATACTTGAAGTTATTCTTGTCGCAGTATTGGATGAGATTGACAATCCAGTTGCTCTGGATTTGGGCACAAGTGGGGCCGTTGGAGAAGGCAGTAGGGCCTTGGGGTCCGTACATAAAGTACATATTGGGGAAGTCGTTGACGCTGACACCAAGGTAGGTGCGGAGACCCTCCGACTCCCACTTCTCAGCAAGAGTTTCGCCATGGATGCCGCGAATGTCCATTTGGGTCAAGCCACCAGTGACGGCATCAAAGCCAGTAGCCAAAACAATAATGTCAAACTCAACCTCACCAGAAGCGGTCTTGATGCCCTTTTCGGTAAATTCCAAGATGGGTTCCTCGCGGAGATCAATGAGATCGACATTGGGTTGGTTGTAAACCTCATAGTAGGTTTGCTCGAGGCAAGGACGCTTGGAGCAGAAGGGGTTGATTTGCTTGGAGGGTGCAAGCTTCTCAAACATCTCGGGGCGGGTCAAGCGCTCAAGAGTCTTGCGACGCCAAAACTCGTATTGGTACTTGTCAGCGCGCAAGTCGGTCCAAACGTCATGGAAGGTCGAGACCCAAAAGTGGAAGCCACCATTTTCATAGCACTTTTCAAATACAGCCTCACGCTCCTCGTCCGAGACCTCGAGAGCGCTTCTGGGGTCAAAGCCAAACTCAAAGCCAGCGGCGCAAGGGTCCTCAAGGGTCTTTGCAAAGACCTTGTCATATTGGGAGCGGCGGGCCTCCTGTTCCTCATGAGTAACCTTGCGCTGTCTCATGGGGATGGCCAAGTTGGGAGTGCGTTGGTAAACTGTCAAGTGTTCAACGACAGGACCAACCTCTTGGATGACTTGGACACCAGAAGCACCAGTGCCGACAACAGCAACCTTCTTGTTCTTAAAGTCAACTTCGTCGCCAGGCCATTCACAGGTGTGGTACATAATGCCCTTGTACTTGTCGAGACCCTTAAAGTCGGGAATATACTTCTTGGCGGCAAAGCCGGTGCAAACAACAAGGTGCTTTGCAATGAAGGTGCCAGCATCTTCACCAGTGGTGGTGACGGTCCACTTGCCAGTTTGCTCATTAAAGTGGGCAGCAGACACAAATGTGTTGAATGAGTAGTTCTTGGAGATTTGAATCTTCTTGTCAACGTGTGCAAAATATTCACCGAGCTCTTTCCAGCCAGGGAAGCGTTCCTTAAAGTCCCAGTCCTTGTAAATCTGTTGTAGCCAGAGTTGGTACACAGGAACGTCAGAGTCAACACGAGCACCAGGGTATCGGTTCCAGTACCAGATTCCTCCAATAAAGGAGCCCTTTTCAAAAGAGTGAACATTGTAGCCAAGTTCGCGGAGCTTGTAGGTGGTGTAGACGCCGCCAAAGCCGCCGCCAACAACAATTGCATCGTATTCAGTAGGAGCCATTTTTGAAGTTATTGATAATTTTTGGTTGATTGATTGGTTGGTTGTTTTTTGTTTTTTGTTCTTTCAAGAGAAGAAGAAGAATATGTAGAAATTTATTTTTTTGTTGTGGTTAATTAGAAGTTAATATAGAAAAAAGATAATGAAGAAGAAGAATAAGAAGAAGAAGAGAAAAAAAAATTTCAAAAACCAAAGAAATGAAGGATTATTTATAGTTGAAAAAAGAAAAAAAAATATATATATATGAATGAAGATTGGTATGTGAATATAGGGGAGGGGGGTGGTTATGAGTGTCGATTCTGTAAATATGAATATGAATACAAATATGAATACAAATATGAATATGAATATGGCAACATAAATATGAATAAAAACATTTTCCGGGGAATGACCCAGTTATAATAATAATAATAATAACATAGAAAGTTTTGCACCAACGAGCAGCAAAAGTTGTGAGCCGAGCAAAGACAAACCACCTAGTTAGTATATCAATAAACGTATATATATATTTGTATATATTGGTTGAGAGTGAGTGGGGAAAAAAAAAATATATGTTGAAGGTAATTCAAAATTTCTAAGAGGAGGGGTGTTTTTTAACTAAGTTATTGTTGTAACGACACACTTTGTGGTGTGGGGTATTAGGCCAACCAAAATAATAGTGAGGCATAACGCCACGGCTTTTTTTTTTTTCTTCAATCATATCCCAGGGAAATTTCTTCAATGACAAAAAAAAAAGACCTCCATCTTGCTCAGAACCGTTTTTTTTTATTAGAACTTTGTAACTTATTGATTTACTGGCAACCAGGTACATGGTATCCAAATGATCAGCTGCCCCCCTCCCCCTGGAGACAGAAAAAAATAAAATAAAATAAAATAAAATAAAAAATAAAAGGGTTTCCCCTCTCATTGTCGCCCAGTTTGTAGAGAATAAAAATAGATTTTGCGGGTTTCCCTCCCCCCCACCTTATCATA
The DNA here is from genome assembly GCA_030578655.1 of Magnusiomyces starmeri. Taxonomy (NCBI): domain Eukaryota; kingdom Fungi; phylum Ascomycota; class Dipodascomycetes; order Dipodascales; family Dipodascaceae; genus Magnusiomyces; species Magnusiomyces starmeri. The sequence goes on from JAKTYK010000163.1 coordinate 4,582, forward strand.
ACCACAAAAAGAGTCTGGTTTAATGCTGATCGTTTATTTATTATTACTATACTATACTACTACTATTCTACCATACCATATCTTTTCGTACACGCCCCTCTCCATTCTTCCCCCACCCTCATATTACCATGGGTAACAACAAACTAAACTTCTATGTCAAAAGATACGGATCATCATCATGCCCTGGTGGAAGCAGGAAGCGAATGGGCATGTACGAGTGCAGCAGGGCACACCCAACGAGCCGAACAAAGTAGTAAAAGTGTGCGTCCCACGAAAACATTAGCGTCTCAAAGTCAATGCGGTCGCCATACGAGCAGGATTTGGAATTGCGGCCTAGACAGAAAAACGTGACGTCTGTGCCTGGGTGGGGCAACAAATCGTCTTCAATGTAAACCTCGCCCAGCGTGTGTGCATACGCTCGCATGTAGGGCCAGTGCGTAAACGGGTCCGACAGTCGCGTGACCCTGAAGTACCGATTATTCTCCACCTTGAGCGTCTCCAAAGTCGTTTGCTTCAGCCCAAACAGCTCTTCAATCATGTCACTCATCTCCGCGTTGCAAAACTTGCTTCCCCCAAGACTCACCACCGTAACGTCATGGTTTCTTAGCTTCAAATCAATCCCCACCATCGACGCCATCATCCCCCCCAAATTGTGGCCAACAAGCACTATCCGGTACCCAGGAAACATTTGCACCGCGTCCTCAACGGGCCCCGACACGTACTGCATCGTCTTGATGTACGCACGGTACAAACTGCTTTGCACCCTGCAGTTTTGGCACCTCTCGGCCCACTTGGACCCCCACTCTGAAGTCCTTCTGGTCAATTTCGTCGGCCGGTACTTTTGCAGGCGCAGGTCCCAGTTGTTGGCAATGTCTGACGGCCACGTAGTCCCTCGAAACACAACCACAACCTCGCGTCTCTTGTCGTCAACCGCCATGTACCCCGCCACCGGCCGCCCAAACACGCCGTGCTCGTACCATTGCAGCAGCAGCGTCGTGTGCGGAAACTGCGTGCACCCGATCCGGCAAATGAACGGGTATTCAATGTCTTCCAGCGACTCCACGCAATACGAGATTTGAGTATACTTGGCCATGCGTGCCAAAAAAACAAGCGTCTTGCTGTCAATGTGGATCCGGTGCTTCAAGTCGTCAAAAGTCGCCAAAGCTGAAACTGTTTCCTCTCCTTCTTCTTCTTTTCCATGCTTCTCCTTCACTACTGTATTATTATTCTTGTAATTGTCGCCTAGTCTAATGCTGGTGACTTGTGATCGGTCAAACGTCGCCATGGCCTCTTGGTGCTCCGCAATATACGCTTGCATCTCCTCCTCAAATTGAGGGAACGTGTACATTCCTGTTTGGGCATCTGTATACTCTGCACCAATATCCCCACTCTTTCCATTCTTCTTCATCTCCTCCAAATACAACTGTGCCATTGCCCGGTCATAGCTCTCATCCACAAGATACTCATTAGTCAAATTTACCGGACGCTGAATCTCAAAATCTGTATAATCTTCTTCTTCTTCTTTTTTCTCCTCCTCATTTCCTTTTATGGGATTCTGAGTGTCCTTGTTCTTGTGGTATCTATAACGCCGGACATTTGTTTTTGCCGCCCCCACTCCATATTCCTTATTTGTATAATTCTCATCATCATCATCTCCTCCCATCTCCTCCCTTTCTTTCAGTCCTCCCTCCTCCTTCTCCTCTTCCTCCTTCTCTTCTCCTCTCTGTTTCTCTAGTCTCGTGACCCCGGAATTATCTTCATCCTTATGGCTCTTCCGACCAGCAGACAAGTGCCGCCCGCTCACAGTGTCCGTGCCGGTGTCTTGGCTCCAGTGATGCGCCACCTCTTTGGCAACCGCACAGGTTGCAAATACTATTAAATTTATCTTGGAAATTTTCATTTTTTTTTTTTTTGTTATTGTTGTTGTTGTAGTAGTTGTCGTTATAATATGTTATTATTGTTATTATTATTGCCAGCGGTAAATGTAGTTATTGTTGTATATTATTACAATAAAAAAAATAAATAAAATTCCTGATGACTTTTAATCCTATTTATATTCTATATTAAATACGTCTAGTTTACATGTAGATATTCTCAATTATTGTTATTATTATTTTGTTGTATTCATGCCATTATTTATACATGTCTATATATATTGTATCCATTTTGTTGGTCCTGTATTCAACTGTACTGGTTTACATGATTTCAATATTTGCATTTGTAATTTTTTCTGTTTTTTTGTCGTTGTTGTTGTTGTTGTTGTTGGAAATCATGCACAACACAAAGTAATAGAAGAATTTACATTTATGCCACACTGTCGTCGTACACACCCACAAAGACAGGGGTTTTCAGTATCCAGGATGCATCAAAAACCCTTTAATGGTGTTCAGCTCAGGTGAGAGGTAGTCTGGCTGGCTTTGCTGACTTTGCTGGGGTTGCTGAGGTTGCTGTGACTGTGGAGGTTGTTGCGAAAATGGCGGAGTTACTACCCGATTGTGGCCGTTACCTGGCGTCTGTTGTGATTGCGCCGACGACTTTTTTGTCAAAGAGATTGAATCAGTGTTGTTGACACACGACGGATCAAATTGCTGTGGCTGCTGGAAAAACTGATCTTGTTTACTGCTCGTCGATGCGGTTGTGTTGTATTTTGAGTTCAAAGAAAACGCTGGCATGGTAGAAGAATTAGAAGACGAAGAAGATGATGTTGATGATGACGACGGCTTTGCTGATGGCAAAGAAGACGATGAAAATTGGCTGGACACAACTTGCTCGTTTGTTGCATTGGAGGCTGCCCCAGGATTGTTAACAAATGAGTCAATCACAGGGCCATTGGACGTGAAAAGCCACTGGTCGTAATCACCGTTCGTGAAGTCAATCTCCTCAATATTCATAAACAAGCTGGAGGGCCCACCCTCGGCAGTTATTGGAAGAGGCAGCGGTGGCAATGGGTGGCTTAAAGACGGCGACGGCGTGCCAGTTCCGCCTGTGTTGGGATAGTTCCCCTGTGCCGTCGAGTACGACGACAATTTTGTAGACGAGGACGAGGACGATGTCAATGAAGTCGAAGATGTCGATGGCGGGCGGCATGCCGATGGCGCCTGCAAATTACCATTACAGTTGCTGCTAGATGAATGTAAAACTGAAGAAACTGAAGGTAGTTCGGAAGACACTACCATAGAGGGGAGACTGAATGGCTGCCCCTGTGTTTGTGGAGCTGATGTAGAGGCAGAGGCGACGGGACTAGCTCCAGGTTTTCTACAAGTGGCTCCGGATATTGACGGCGAAACATTTGCGTATGGCAGCGACGAAAGTATACTTCCCGAGTGAGGAGCAGGTGTCGGTGCATTAATTTGCCCGGGGCTTTCCGGAACAGGCGTAGATACAGAACTACTAGATATAATTCGTGTCACAAAGCTAGGTGTTCGGTGTAAATATGAAGATGTGTTGTTGCCCTCATTATATCCAGAGGCTGGCTGTGTATGTGCATTGTTGTTGCCATTCCCAGGGCTTTGGGAAAACGATGGTGAGGATACAGTGGACGAGCCAGGTACATGGCTCTTGGACAAATAAGACTGACTACTGTTATTATAGCCCGTACCCTCTTTAGGTATATAAACTGTGTTTGAGTTTGCAGAAGGCCTAGACGCGGCTCGCTGATTGTTTGCATGCCCATTATTATTATTATTATTGTTGCTCCGGGCTTCATTAGAACTTGCCTCGGGGTCATTGTTCACAGGGGTGTCCGAATTCTCTGTAATAACGCTAATTTGACGTTGAGACACAGCCATATGCATTTCCTTCAAAATGTTCCAAAACCGTTTTGCAGAGGGGTCCACGTTGCTATAATAGGTCAAAATCCTTAAGCTTCCAGATATTCCAACGCTTAAAGAAGGCTGTTCAGAAGGAATGGATTTGAAAACGCGAAGAAGAAGAATGACGCCCGAAGTGAAGATAAAATAGGAAACCAATGTGGAGCGTTTGGGATGTCTGTTGTTGAAAAAGGTATTTTCCATGAGCTTGATGGAGGTAAGAGCACTTTGAACACACTTGGATGCAAGATTTTCAAACGTCTGGTGAGCGTCGGGGTCAATCGCTTTAGTACTTGAAGGCCGTTGCGCGGCGGTATAAAACAAAAAGGGTCGTGTGAGCAAGATAATGCCATGCAAGTAGGTCAAGTTGAGGTTCAAAAGTTGGTGTTGGTCCCACGGAATTTTGTGAGAAATATCTATTAACCCGGCATTGGAATCCTCTTGTAGATGCTCGTTTGTGTGGGTGGCTTCACAATCTTTTTCCTCTCCGTCGTTCCTAGACCGTTGCTGTTGCCGTGAATTTTCACTTTGGCGCTGTCTTTTTTGTTGCTCAACAGCAGTATCCCTTGCAAACTTTTGAAACGATGTTGACCATGCCTTTAGTCGAGCTGTTAAAGATCGTGACGTGCTGCTGTGTATATATTTCGACTTGTACACATTGTGCCATATTTCTCCAATGATTTGGCATAGTTTGACCATTTGGATCTGTGCCTCGTCATCTTTACACTTGGGATCTTCAAGAATGAAGTCTTCAAGGTCGTCAAACCCAAAAGCCATGGGTCTACCAAGATAAATGGATTTGAGTCTGTCCTGCAAAAACAGCGTGCGGTATAAGCGTTTTCGGTGGTCTTGCATGGGGGGTGAGAAGGACAAGTCGATCCATTTGCGGCCTATACCCAGTGCTTGAGCATACCGGATGGCGATTCCAAGCTGAACCCAACTGGCGTTTCTTTTGCACATAACCTCGTAATACATGGAAATCATGAAATAAGCCTGGACGACCCATAGATCGCCATCTTCAAAGGTGTCACGAATAAAGCCCAACCCACTTTCAAAGTAACAGGACAGATTGATTCGCTGCAGTTCCTGGCCAATTTCAGCGTCGATTGTGGCATCCATGGGCGGGGTAGTAAAAAACACGCCACCAAGAGCAATTGCCAAATAGAGCAAGCACATCTGAGACGTGGTTGCCGAAACTGGGCTGTCGTAGATTTGATCAATTTCCCTCCAAAACTGGGGGAACTGCAGCACATAGCCGGTGGGCTGGACATGTTTTTCAAAGGCCTTGATAAGATGAGTTGTTAATCGTTTGGAGGGGAGCTGAATAGGAAGAACAGAAACATTGAAGGTTGGGCCGTCCACAAGAATATAACGCTCGGGATCTTCTGTGAATGTAGATTCGCCGACACGTTGCCGGAAAAGCTGGCGGATTTGTTCTACAAAGGACAGAGTGCAGCTTTCGCCTATGTAACGCATATGCCCTGTTTTTCTGTCGTATAGAAGCCTTGGATCTTTGCCTTCGCCCACTGACTCAACATGATAGTCTGGTGTTTTTGAGGCCGGAATTCTTGGAGGGAGCAAAGAGCTTAGAATGGATGGCGTTGGCGTTTTTGTGGTGTTGTTGTAATGAACAGGCTGAGGTTGAATGTATATTGAGTGTTGCTGTTGCTGTTGCTGTTGTGGTTGGGGTTGTGGTTGTGGTTGCGACAGCTGCTGGTGAGGAGTTTGAAGAGAATGTGTAGAAGCTGGAGCCAACGAAGGATCATGGACAGAAGCTGGAACATTCACTGGAGGTAAAGAAGGTCCTAAATTGCGATGGCGAGAATTGGGGAGTTGAAACGAAAAGGAGGTTGAGTTGACAGTCGGTTGTATAGAGGTATTGGTGGTATCGGTTGCATGCTGGGTATTATGGGTTGTATCAGTTATATTGTTTGTTTTTTCATCATTACTATTGTTTTTATCGTTATATTTATTGTTATTGGTATTTTCATTATGGTCGTTACTATTATTATTATTGTTGTTATTGTTGTTATCATTATTATCATTATCATTATTATTGTTATCGTTATTATTTCTTTGTAGTAATTGTGTGGAAGTAGTTACGGGACTAATGGAACCGGCGGCATACGGGGAGCTTGAAGAGATGTAATGCGAGCCAGGTGAGTCTACACTTACATTACCAGGAGAAGAATGAGACAGAGTTTCATTTTGAATGTTCCCCGAGCGCTGATGGTGTTGCTGGTGAACCTTTTTGGAGGAACTTTCATAGGGTGACGAGGGAGAAGCAACGGGATCTGACAGGTTTAGAGGCAGAGTTCTATCTTTTTGTTGTTGTTGTTGTTGAACAGATGAAGTGGGAGACTCGCCGGGAGACCCGGATGACTCCCTTTTCTGGGATGCAGTTATGCACGGGGTGGTTACTGATCTCGACTCAACGGGCGAAACACTTTTGGGACACCCGGAAGAAGAGGATTCCGAGGCTTTCTTGGAAACCCTGCGGCGCTTGAGCAGAGGGATCAAGGCCTGCATCCGCTGGTCGGGGAGCGGTTTTGAAAAGACACATGCGAAGCCCCGTTCGTGACACAAAGAACACGGGTTATTTCCATCACACTGTGAAAAGAAAAAGAAAAAAAAAAATTTTTTTTAAGTTAGAATAAAGAGTATTGAATATCAGACATTGAAAATTATTACCTTTTGTTTTCGTCGTTTGCAGCTATCACAAGCCACAGCTATTCGTTTACGTTTGGAAGGATGAACGAGACGCTTGAGCCGGCGCCGTTCTTGTGGAGGGAGTTTGTAGAACTCTGCGGCGGCGGTTGGGTCTGGAATGGCGGGCGGATCAGGATCTGCCGGGGGATCAGGAGTGGGAGCAGGACGGGAATCAGAAGAGGTCATGACAGCGAGAAACGAGTCATAAACGTAGGAAGGGAGGGGCAGAGAACAAGAGGCCAGAGATCGTCAAAAAGATAAATCAAATTGCGGCACAGAGAGTGGTCAATAGAGAACACCCACGGACAGTAGAATCATTGGTTGGAGATCGCGACTGTACGAGTGGGGGAGGAGGTATTATGTGTGTTTGTGTGTAGAAAATATTAATATATATAAAACTGGTAATCTCAGGTGGGGTATGGACGAGTGGTGGTTTGTTTGGGGGAAATTGTCAGACGTAATTATTATTATTATTATTATAATAATAATAAAGTGTGGAGGTGAAAATATATAAAAATAGATAATAATTAATAAATAAATAAAAAATAAAAATAAAAATAAAAATAAAAATAAAAATAAAAGGCGGTCCGGGGGAACTCGGACTCGGACTCTGATCAGGCAGCAGCAGCAGCAGCAGCATGCATACCCGATGAGGACTCAACATTCGGACTGTCACCACCAAATAGAAAAGCGGGGAGGGGAGCCAGTAATAACAACAGGGGTGGGACGGGGGAAGGGGGAAGTGGCACCTTTCCTCCCCGAGTTCTAATACACCGCACTACAAAAAAGTCTAGACCTTTTTTTTTTTTTTTTTTTTTAATATATTAACGACATAATATGTCTTCCAGCCGTGCGTTATGGGGATTTTGAACCCCTCCCCTTCCCCTTCTCGTGTACAAGTTTGTTTGGTCACGTGTTGTACTTTTTTTTTTTTTTTTTTTCTTTTGATCAATTATAAAGTCCAGGTAAATATATATATTATAACAATAAAAACTGGTTTACCCTTATCTATGTATATATATATGTATATTTTATTATTAAAAGAAATTAAACTGTTATTTTGGTGATTCATAAATGTCGTCATCAGAGGGCGAAAATTGGGGAACAGAGAGAATCTTGCAGATCTCGTCTATCTTGCTTTGGTCCGGGTACTCGCCCTCAAACACACATTCGACCAGATAATCAAACGAACTTTGAAGCAACTCCATGTCCAACTCGTGTGTCCATTTGGGAACACGGTTCACTTCTCCATTGCCTGTATCAAACCCACCCGCCAGCTTGGCAAACTCTATTGCTTGTTTGCGAACTATTAGCATCGACTGGAATGGCATGGTTTGCACCTGTTTA
>JAKTYK010000164.1:0-12433 GCA_030578655.1 Magnusiomyces starmeri
AAAGCGTTAACATAATTCCTTTTTTTTTTTTTTTTTTTTTTCATTTCTTAAGTCATCTTCATCAGACAAGATAAAAAAAAACATGTTTAGAGACCGCACAAATTTATACATTTCATATCGTCAATCATATGCTCATCACCCTCAGTTTTCAACGGGGGTCTCAGGTTCTGGGTTTGAACTGCCGGAAGAGCAGCAGTTTTTGATGACCCCCTCAAATGAATCTGCCGATGCAGTTGCAATTGAAATGGATACACTCCCTCCAGTATGGCTGGACATTTCAGAGGAAGTTGATGAATTACTTGATAAGATTAAACTCAAAACATCAAAGCTTAGTGTTCTTTATAAGAAAAATGCGCTACCTGGGTTTGACGATAGAGCGGCAGAAGAAAAGGAAATTGAACAATTAACTTTTGAAGTAACTTCGGACTTGCACAAATGTCAGTCGCTAATTAAAAGATTTGAACAGATGACCAACAATTCGGCAACTACTGCAGCAGAAATTAACATGGCAAAAAATATGAAAATTAGTATGGCAACAAAGGTTCAAGCTTCGTCTACAGAATTCCGCAAAATGCAATCGAATTATCTTAAAAGTCTTCGTACCGAGGCGACAGAAACAAGTAATACTACCACAAACATTGTTTCCTTTCCGGAGGATGACAATGAATTCGACAATTCACTAGCTCAAGACCAACTATTGACTCAGGATTACTCCCAAGAACACCAAACACAACAGAGAGAAAGAGAAATTACAAAAATTGCACAAGGTATATTGGAACTTTCAGCTATTTTTAAGGATTTGCAAACGATGGTTATTGATCAAGGAACGATTTTGGATCGTATTGATTATAATATCGAAACAATGCATACAAATGTCAAATCAGCAGATAAGGAGCTCGTTGCTGCTACACATTATCAAAAAAGAACACAAAAATGTAAAATCATACTATTGTTAGTGCTAATTGTGGTAGGTTTATTTATTTTACTACTGGTGAAACCAAAGCACCATTACTCTTCCGCTCCTAAAACGCCAGAACCTCCCAAATCAGAAACTTCAAATGAAAATTCTATTTAATATAATCTTTAATAAAAAAAAAGATATTTTTTTTTCTCTAAATTCTATAAACTTTTTATAATTTTTCCCCAAAGATTTTTTCTAAATGCTTCGAGGCTATATCAATGTCTTTCCCTCCGCGAACTTGTATTATAAGCTCTGAAAGAAGTTTCCCAACAAGAGCAGAGCTTTCTGAGGTTTTAGCATGTTCACTAATCAAAAGGCTAATCTCTGGGGAAACAATTGTAGAGGATGGTACTTCTTCAAAAAGTTGAGCAATGTCGGCGTTTGTCCAATTTGGTGCGGCTTTATTGTTAATGAGCCACCTTGCAATATGGTTTAGCGAGGAGTATAAAGGCAAAACTTCGTGCGCAAAAACCTTTTCCAAAATCCTAATCGAGTACATATATTGCGTGTTTGAAAGTGTTGATGCTTGAAGAAGTGAATCTAAGACCACCAGAGCGTTGGGAACAGCATTTGCTGTTTTGTATGCTGCTAATAATGAAATGACAATGTCGGGGAAATACGCATGTTCAAATCCACTGGACGAACTACTATTCATTAATGGCAAAATGACAGATTCCCATTCATGTGTCAACAAATCAACTCTAATAGAGCGGCCCAATGCAGATATGTATTGTGTATACACTTTTGAATCCGTCAAAGGGTCTATGTGAGAGCGCAAATGAAAAAGAATTGCCTCATCTCGGGCCGAATCCGCAATGATTGCATCGTTAATCACCCATAACGACGACGATTTGCGCTTTTCCATAGTCATTGCTCCGTGATTTATGGGAAAAGAATCAAAGATTTTTCCCAAAGTGTTTTTGGAAATCGATAAACTCTGTTGCTTGCGTTGTTGCAAACGAAGTGAAAGAGCTTTGTACATACCTCCCGAGTTACCTAGTCGAGCGGAAAGAATAAGACATTGGTCAAGTGCTTCGGTAGTAACACCCAAAGATGTACTTGTAAACCTATCCAAAATACCAAACATAATAGCCATTGCCTTGGTATAAATTAAGTTCTTTCTAATAATAGGTCCCTCCTCCGAGATGGTTAATACTTCCTTTCCAATGTTGGCGTTTATCAACCCGCTACTTTCGCATTCCAAATCTGACCAGTGGGAATGAGGGATAGAAGTTCTAACCGCAGTCTGGATTATTTTTGGTTGGCAGTTGGAATATATCTTGTCGCAGTACTTGGAATCTTCAATAAGATTGAGAATTCCGTAAAACTCATCCAAATAAACGGAAAACTCAAGTAAAAGCTCGGCTATTGATGGAGTTATACTTTGAGATAGTATAAATGTTCTATACTTGTATAAAATAGACTTGACAGAGTTATTGTAGCCAATTCGATCCAAGTGGGAAACGCTTCTCAAGGCTGACAAGTATTTCCCCAATGTTGAGAAAAATGCATCAATAGAATCATCAGACAAAAAGTTTTCTGAATTCATAATGGTTTCCAAACTTTTTTCAGCATGATTTATTGGTCCCGATCTTGCCAACAGATGAAAATGGAGATCCTTTACCTTTGCTGAAAGTGGACCAGCGTTGCTCAAAGTATAAATCAAAGATTCAAATTCTTCTAAATGCCGGGTTCCGGGGAGCTCCTCAACCACCCCGGTATCAGTTACGTAACCAGTTGGGAGGATTGTTTTGACTGCGTTACTTAATAAATTTATTGTTAACGTCTCAAAGTCTTCAAACGACAGGTCACACGACGCATCAGAAATAATTTTCGAAAGATATTTAGCAAGAGCTGGAAGGACATATTGGTTGGATTGAGAGGATATTTCCAAAAGTAAATCAAATAAAATGCGTGGATCATTAGAGTTGTTGGAGTGTATTTGTATAAAAGACCTAATTTCGGCTTCATCAATAAATCGCGTTTGTGAGGAAACAAATGATTTGATCTTGTCGGAGCTTGTTTTGGACGGTTTTTTCTTGTTATTGGCAGAAAACAAACTAGATATGTTTAGTTTTCTCATTGATTTCTTTGCAGAGTCATTTAGGGCTTTTTGTGCTTCACGCATTCGCTTAACCTCAGACATTTTTTCGTAAAACAAATCTTTTCTTTCTTTATGAAAGAGGACATATCGTAGTATTGAGAATTCATCTTGCTTGGTCAATATTTTTGATGGATCTGTAGACTTGTCCTTTTGAAGATCATTTAAGCTTTCAAAGGAGGAGATAATGTTTGGTGCTGCATTGGGAGTAAAGCTGCTTTTGGGGAAAGCAGAGTACGATCTAGAGGTTGCAGATAAGTTGGGATCAACCGATTTTGTAACTATATGAGGACGTTGGTTGTAAAATGATGAATATGCGTGGAGATGATGAGATGGTTTAGAGACAATGATACTGCTCTGCTTCATTATTTGGTTCGAGTGAAAGGTGGCGAATGACGTGTTTATTTGACTAGATAGAAAAGAGAGATCTAAAAGACTTGAACGGATGAAATGAGAGTGGAGAAAAAATAAAATAAGGGAGAAAAAAAAAAATCAATCTAATTCCAGGTTTAAATTGTTTTGAAAAAAAAATAAAATAAAAAAATAAATAAATAAAATAAAAATAAAAATAAATAAATAAATCGAGGCCTGCAAAGAATCTTTATTGGTTAGAAAAAAAATATTACACCCCTCAGTAAACCTCAGTACGGAGATAAAGCTGAGTACAAAACCGGAAACAAAAGCGTTCAAAAAGTTTAAACAGGGGATTTTCTTTTTTTTCTTGTAACATTAATACTCAGGCCAACTATATATATATATTTTTTTTACTAAATCGCTATAAAATAAAATGAATTCATTAAACTAAAATCTTCTGGAAATCCCATATGGTCCATCTTCACCCAAAGCTAAATGTAATGATTTTGCAGCGGCTTTGGAAGACGTCATGTGATGAGGCTTTCTCGGAGCAATTTGAAAGTCAGGATTACTTTGCAACAAAAGATCCTGTCTATTAGACGCTGCGCGCCTAGAATCAGCCAAAGATACTTGATGCAACACATTAGGCTGGCGCCTGCTGACACTAGTGTAATTGGATGCGCTTGACAAAGGTTGCGAAGATGAAGATCCAAAGCTTTGAACACTTGGCTTTGGTTGGGCAAAATGATTAGTAACCGCTTGGGCATATTCGTTAGGAGGGGGGCTTCCATTAAAGTTCATGTTATTGGGTTCTATATCATATCTTTGAAGTCCATGTGGGGCATTGTTACCAAAAGTTTGTTGGGCGTTTTGTGGTGGAATGTACTGTGCTACATTTTCATTTGTGGGGCGCCGTCCATTAGGTGAATTTGGTAATGTAAAGTCATAATAACTAGGTTGTTGACGGTTACTTGTGGTGGTATATTTATTAGAAATTGAAAGGTCCTGTCCATTTTCTGATTCATATGGTTGTGGATCAGGTCCCCGTTCCGTATAAACACTAGGAGAGTCTGTATAGAGAGGTTCATACGAAGTAGAAGGAATTATATTTAGCAAGGGCTGAGTCGAAATATCATTGCCTTGTTGTCTTTGGCCAACCGAGCGAATATTTTCATTGTTTGAAAGTTCAGCCGGCATAGTAAAAGAATCATCAGCTCCATAGTTGCCTTGATTGCCATGTGTATTGTACGTCGAGTACACAGAATCGGGCGTATAGCTGTTATTGTTGATATTACTACTCGGTTCGTACGAGTTATTTATATATGCTTGATCAACGGGGGCCTGATAACCACGTCTGTATTGAGTGGAAGGGGATGGGGTATGCTGCCGTATATTTTCACCATTGTTATTGTTGCCTGCGACTTCGGGACTAATCTCAACATCATTAGACGTAGTAACCATATTACTTGTCAGAGGGACATTGTCGTCGGTGGCCGCTGCAGAATGGTTTGAGACGTGAGGTTCAAACTTCACTTCAGCAAATTCAAAAAGATTTTTCGCGTTATAATCATCAATAGAATTAGAAAAAATCAAATCTCCAGAGCTAGTTGTGGGTTTGTATGAGGCACCACCTGAAAACGCGCTATTATACTGGCCAAGAGACTGAAGCTCCGAGTTTTCTTGAAGTCTGCGCTCCATAGCCTTTTGAGAAGAAGTTGTGCGACGCAAGACACATAAAAACACGCCAAATATGGCAATAAGAACAGTGGACGCAAGAACAATCCAGCCACCCCAGTCCAAGTGAGGAACAAACAAAAGAATATCCACCAAAAAGGCCAAAAGAGAAAGAAGAAAGCATGGCAAGGAAAATATTAAAATGATCAAAAAAAGTTTTGAGGAAGAAGCTGCAAACTGTGCAATCAGAGTAAGAAACAAAAGAATCAGAGTAAGACCGGCAGCGACTACATGAACAATCAAAAGACTTGAGAGTGTATGTCTTGCATTAGAGGGCAAAGAAAAGCCATCAATAGACGTGACATCGCCATAGCCGATACGAACATCTGAACAAATATTTGTCTTGGTATCACAGTATCCAAACACGCCAAACTCGATATTTCCATAAGTGCAAAGAGTGATTTTACGCGTCACAGGAACAGACAATACTGCCAACAGTTGAAAGGCAAAAGCTATCACCAAGATTCCTGATAAAATAGCCAAGTATAATCGAGTACCCATTTCTTAAGGTTAAAAAAAAAAAAAAAAAAAAAAAAAAAAAAAAAAAAAAAATGGAGGAGAGGGGGGAAATAGTAAAGAGTAAGAGTATAAAAAGGTAAAATAAAGTAAATTTTAAAGCTGTGATAAAAAAAAAAAATTAGGATAAAAAATTTTTAAAAGAACAAGAGGGAACTTTTAAGACAAATAAATAGGTCTTCATAATGATTTTAAATAAATATTTATCTATATATATATATAATAAAACAAAATGATCAACGCGGTCGAGGCTTTTGAAAAGGGGTGAACATATAATTTTAAGCTTACGTTCAAAGAATGTCTACACTATAGAATTTGTAATATATATGCAGCCTTATGAAAATGATATTTAAACACTTTTTTTTTTTTTTTTTTTTTTTTAGAACGTGCCCTTATCACCATCTTCATCAGCTATACCTACCTACCTACTTACCTACAAGCGCATGCTAATTAGCCGCCTTGTATGAAATCCACATTAATATACTGGATCCATGAGTCTTCTCGATCTGCCGCCAGAACTGCTCTCTAACATATTATACTATCTCTCAGAATCTCTTGATGATGCCATTCATCTGTCATCTACCTGCTATAAACTTCGTATTCTCGTACGTATCAAAACTATTGAATCGTGTGTAGGATAACACCTCTAATTGAAACTTTATTTTTTTTTTATTTTTTTTTAGTGTAAGAAAGTAATATTCAAAAATTTAAAGCTTAATTGGAAAACTTTAGATTCTTTCATAAGCCAATCATTGGAATCTCTGATCTGTATTGCACCCTACGTCACAAATATATATCTGTGTGATGCAAATTCTATGGGCGAGTGGCGACAAAATGCATCGCTGGGTCAATTGATATCGTTATGCTCTAATGCCAAATGCATATGCCTCAGAAGTTCGGGCTCTTCTAGCTGGCTCAAATATATCGATGCAGCTAAAGAACTTCCCTCATCTCGAAAAAATTTACAAAAAGTAAAAGTAACGTCAAAAATTGCCATAGAAAGAAGATCATACAAAGAAAATAGTGGTGTCAATCTGCCCTTATTTGCCATATCTGATTTACACGGTGAAACTTTTGCTAGTGTGACTTCTTTGGAATTGGAGGGATTTAACATATACAAGCCTGAATGCGCCCTAGAATACCAGCATACCCCCATAATCACTTCAATGTCTATAACAAATTGTATATGGGAGTTCCCTAATGAGATAAAAGATTTCTGTCCTCATATTAAACGTCTTTCTGTAATTTTCACTTCCGGATACAACTATCTTCTTTATTCAGAAAGAGTTCGGTCATTAGCACAATCTCCCCCGCATACATTAGAATACCTAAAACTTCATTTTTTAAATAGTAATAATGGCAAAATATCTTGGGTCCCCCTAACACATGCTTCCAAATGTGATAAACTGAAAACTATCGACTTGAAGGGATTTGATCTGCCTTCCATACAGTTATTTAAGAGTTTGCCTAGTTCAGTAAAAAATTTGTTTATTTATAGCAACATAAATCTGAAAGATGAGAAGGAGTATATAAGCAGAATTAAAGCTACTTTTCCAAACATCAAAGTTGTTATAACAAAATGATAGAGTAATAAAAAAAAATAATTTATAGATTTTTTTTTTTTAAGAAAATATTATATAATAGTGCAATCTGAAATGCCAAATCCATACAACACCTTCTCAACATCTCTACGAACCCTGATCCAATCTTCACGGCATTGAACAAACTCATAAACTTCTTCAGGCCGGAAAATTCCACCAAATCGACTCATGTCACTAAGCATTTGACCTAATGCTTTTGTATCTTTCCCATCAATTATGAAAAGTTGGCCAACTTCTTTTAATGCTGCAAAATAAGGCACGACTGGTCTTTGGTTTAATGAAAGAATAAAGTGATAATACAAGCTTAAATCGGCCAGTAACCTTATTGCACCATCGATACTGATAACCTGTCGTTTAATGTGCTTTGATAGAGAGCCAAAAAATCTAACTGCTACTTCTTGCTGAAACACATCAATGACAGACTTTTCTGTAGAACCAGCTAGTAGATTGACGTGTGTTCTTAAAAGAGAAACAACTTTTGTGGCTGCTACAGTAGGTGATGTATCAACATGATGCCCCGAGGAAAATGAATTGCTTCCTTGGGGAGAAGGTAAAGGATTATAATCCGTTCCATTTTGTTCTGTAAGCAAAATGTATTCAATCTGCTCCATTAAAACATCAATACCTCTATTCATTCCGTTTGCAACGTACGAATCGAGCATTTTTTCAAACTTCTTTTTTTCACGGTTTGCTGGGGATATAAAGGATAGTCTATCGATATACCCTGGAACAGCCAATTCCTCTTCGAAAAAAACGTGAATCATTTGTTGTATCAGGTCGCCAATGTTTACCAGCTCGGCAAATATAGCCAAAGGTTCAACAGCGGTTCGTGAACCGTCCTCTAATCCATCTGAACCATTATCCGTGACAACCAACACTTTTCTCATAGTATTAGCGTCATATTTATTCAAAATATCTAATGCCTTTTCAAACCCATCTCGCACATGGGTATCTCCAATGGTCCGTACTAGTTCAACAAAAATAGCTTCACATTTTTCCCGTGCCTCTTCACCAATCTGTCCACCAGCACTTATGAATTTACTTGTGCGCTCAATTGCATCACGACCTTGACGCATAATATTTAGTGTCAACTCAAGTGAAAATAGAGTATTAATTCCTTCAAGTTTATTTTTCATCACAGCAGCCCTTGCATCAAGCTCAGTAGTGGGAAGTGTTAATCCCGAAATTGCAGGTTTGTTGCTGAACAGTGAAGCTTCTAAATGTCGATTTGCTACGGGCGTACCAGGACGAAGTGGAGAAGGTGTGTTTGTGGTTGTACTACTGGATATTGCTAAAGAAGCAGGTGACGAACTTTGGTTGTTGTTGTTGTTATTATTACTACTACTACTGTTTCCAAAGGGAATCACGGAAACAGGCATCATTAGAACCCGTTTAAAAGATTTTAATATATCGCTCTTATCTTTTTCTTTGGTAACATTGCTTAGCAAAAATGTTTCTGTGGCAAGTTCATTTTCTGCAACTTCTTCCTTCCATTTTGAAGTTTCTGCTGCTGCATACCGAGAAAACTCTTGAAATTCTTGATCCAAGTAAGTGTCGATACTGAAATCGTAAATGTTCAAAAAGTCTTGCTTCAATTTTTGTCTAAAGTCGGGACCAGAATTATCAGATGGGTTCAATTCATTAATAAACCACATCATGTGCACATAAAGAAACGGGACTGCTTCCAGATAATTGTTGATGTTGGACTGGTTTCGAAATTGTGAGATTAAAGAACTGAATAACTCTGAGATATTATCCTCGATTATAGTTTGACAAAGAGGTAAAAACACAGCTATATTCTTGGGGAAAAGCTTATCAATAACAGTAGCTTCGGCATTAATAGCATCAGCAATCTGTTTCAAGGTAGATTGAAGCTTTTTATTGTCCAGTTTGTTGGTATCAGGGATAATGTATTGAGATGGTTCCATAGTCGATTCAGGCACAATGTTGTTATTTTGAATGTACAATTGGACGCAAGATTCACCACCATTTAAAGTAATCAATACTTCTGAGTACTTTTTCACCCTACCATCAATATCGTTTTGAATGTATCCTTGTTCAAACTCAGCCAAGGCAGCATTTTCAAACATTTCATAAATGGCATTGAATTTGTCTAAATTCTCATAATGATCCTCTTCAAATGGATCTGATTTGGCAAATATTTTTAATTGCGCAAGCATTCTAGCCTGGTCCACCGTATCTCTATATACTCGAAAGAGCATTGGCTCTTGATGAGTCCCACTTTGTATGATATCCATATATAGAGGATGTAGCGTTTTGTATATTTTCATATAAGTTTCTCTAGCGTGGCCGGGGTTGGGTGCGGCAAAAGAAGATAATATGTCCGTCGACTTGTCATTGATATCAATGATATTGTTATTATTTAAGTCGCCCCTTTCTTTCCAAAGGCCCATATTCTGGAGCCTTTGTTCCCATATATGTTCATTGTTGACGATAGCACGGTTTAGTGTCCGGTTGACTTGTGCTAAAGTACATAAATCTGGAACAGATAGATATGAAACGATGGTATTAAATATATTACTTGGTAATGAGGATAAATAATTATGTGAGATACTTGTGGGATTCAGAGTAGGTATTACCATGATGAAAGGTGTAGTAAAACAAAACTTCTAGAGTGTTTAAAGTTATCAAAGGAGTAATTATAAATATAGACAAATGGTACACCTGTTATTACCCCTAAATATATATATATATATATAAATTTATATGAGTTATCAAAAAGGGTCGTATTTAGATTTGATTTCGGTGGTTGTTGTCTATATGTGCACAGACCAACCCTTACATTCTGATAATTACGCTGGATATTTTTGGTGCAAGGGGTGAAAATAGTTTTCTGCAGAATAATAAATTGGTTAGTGTTTATTTATTTTTTTTTTTTTTTTTTTTTTTGGGTATTTTAATTTGTTTACTTTTTTTCTCTCAATTTTTTTTATTACTATTTTTAATCTGTATTTCAATGTTATTATAACTACTTGATATCAATTTCTTTTATATATTTATTCATTGAATTTTTTTTTTTTTTTTTTGGTTTTTTTTTTAAAAAAAAAAAAATTGAAATATTGAAACCATATACTATTTTATCACTTTAATTGCATTTAAAGATGTCTTCACAATCTCAAGTTGACTTGGATTCTCTTTCTAAAAAGATTGTCTATTTGTCACGAACGTACGATCCATCAACACGGTTACCTCTTGTTGTTTTGAACTCAGCGGCATTTCCCAATAATCTAGATAATAGGGTACCAGAGCTTATGGATAGAATTGTTGCGCGTCTTCCAAAAACACCCTATGGTCTTGTTTTTTTTGCTTGCGGTGCACCAGAAAAGCCTTCTTGGAGTTGGATCTCCAAAGCATACGGAATGCTTGATCGTGAAGTTAAGAAACGGATTGGAAAGGTGTATGTAGTTCATGAAAACTGGTGGTTAAAGGCTGTTACAGAAATGTTTCGTGGAATTGTTTCCAAAAAGTTTAAAAAGAAAATCATGCATGGTAAGTGGTTGATATATGTTTGAGGTTTTTTTTTTTTTTTACTAGAACATTTTAATAACTTATTATTTTAGTACAAAGTCTCAGCGAATTGGCAAAACACATTGACATTACTCAAATCAATATTCCTCCCGAGATATATATTTATAATTTAAAAAATGAACCTACCATCACAGTGCCTCGGCATCATTCTCCAATATTTGGAGTTCCGTTGCAAAAAGAAAACCAAAAAATTTTATACCCCAGGATGTGGAAAGATTGCATAGAATATCTCCAAACCAATGCACATTGCACTCAAGGTATATTTCAGATGGACGTTGATGGTGAACTTTTGGCTGTGCTCAGGGATTGTTATGACAGAGATCAGCTTTTAGACTTGAACGACTACGGCCCACATTTGGCAGCCTCTGTAATAAAACAATATTTGAAAGAGCTTCCAAACCCATTACTTCCTATAAAGTATATACCCCTACCAATAAAAGACACGGTGGAATATAGTGCGCAAGTATATCATTCATTACCGGAAATTACCCAGAAATTTTATAGTGACTTATTACCGCTATTGATTACAGTTATAGAAAATAGCGAGCAAACAAAGCAGACTTTAAAATCGATATCTGTTAGTATCGCGCCCAGCTTTATTGGCCGATATGCCTCTAACAAAGAGCATCTTGCCATTGCAACAAGGTTTACGAGAAACCTGATTGAGTACTGGTTTAAAATAATAGAGACAATTGATAATTCTTCTGAAGAAGAGCTGGATTCATCTGAAGATGAATATGTCAAAGAAAGAACATATGTAAACCTGTACAAGGGGCTGTCGCCTCCAAGTAGTAGAAAAATAAGCGAGGCATGTTCAGATGAATATCCAAGAACAATCATACGAAGGGTCAGTTCTACTTTGAGCTTCACGTCATCAAACAGTAACAATTCCTCTATTTATCGGCAAAGCAAGGAAAACGTGTTAAGGCCGACAGATTCCAAAGAGCAGGTGAGCACGCTGGGGAAGCCATCTCATTCATTTCAAGAGTCGGGCCGATTCCATAAGAGCGAAGAGTTTTTGCCTTTGCACGCCAACATGAAAACCAAAGTTCCTTTGGAACCACCTACTCCTCCCCCACTGCGAAAGGCAGCATCTATAGCCTTTCGAAATGACACCAGTCCTTCGGTTGGATTAAAGACGCGTAAGTCGATGTCCAATTTGAATGATAAGCCGTCACCAATGGCGTCATCTTCTTCTTCTTCTTCTTCTGGGGTTGTTGTGCGCACAACAAAACGCGGCAAAATGGTAGCTGAACTAGCCAAACTTTACGAGGTGAAAGAAGAAACGAGTATTTTACAGGAAATGAACAACAACAAAATAAACAAGACCGTTAGCTAAGATATGAGTCATGTATATAGATTGTATAAGCATCAATATATATATACATATATATATATAAGAAATTTCACATGTCATTGTAACATTTTTTTTTTTCATTTTTTTCATTTGAAAAACTTGTTGAGATTATATGAACCCGTGTGGTTCCATTAAGATCAATTGAGTGGCTGCTCTCAGTCACCGTGTGGTTTTTTTTTTTTTTTCACTTGGAACCAAGTTCCCTACTGCCACTTTGGCGGCGGAATAAGGGGCGGTGGAGACCCGAGTAGATTCTTCTT
>JAKTYK010000165.1:0-12431 GCA_030578655.1 Magnusiomyces starmeri
AAAAAAAAAAAAAAAAAAAAAAAAAAAAAAAAAAAAAAAAAAAAAAAAAAAGAAACCTCTTATATTTACATGTGTTAATCATTTTAAGAAATGCCGCTGCATTCATTCTGAAAATATCGCGATTCATTGTCATTCACACAATAACCGTCAATAGACTCAGATTCAGTTTTCAATATCTTTTCAAGAGCCCAGTCTTCCATTGGTGATATGAATGGATAGCCGCCACTGACTGCATTGACGGCATAATGCGTAGAGGACGAAACAGCACCGAAATCAAAATTGCGAGCGATTTGCAGCGAAAACAGCTTAGGATCCATCACACAGGTTTTAAAATTTGCAGCAACAATGTCGACCCAGCAAGGGTAGCAGTCTTTCAACCTGACCAAAGACTCAAGATGGTAAAAAAACGTAAGCCCTGGTACCAAAGCCTCGACTTCATTGTCGCTCATGAAGCCACATTCGGATGCCATCATGTGGTCAAACTCAGCTTTGGCTTGGGTTACCATCTTGCTACAAAAAGATTCTAATTTCCGGGCCATTGTATCTAGATTTTCACCATTCCTTAAACTGGATTCTAAATCTTTGTAATGCAATTTTACGTCTATTTCAAAAGCATCCGCATTCAATGTATTAAACCATTCGGGATTAATGATTGGTACAATTGAAGATTGATATATTTTATAGGCGTGGCATTTCCAATACCAATTTAAGGATTTCATTGCATCCATCATTAATGATGCCACAACATTCAAGTAATCAGGAGTACAATGTGAAGAAAACTCAATAGCGCCTGCGGCAAGATCAAACGCGGCAATCTCCAGCATATTGTCACGAAGACTTGAAATCAAGTACTTGACACAAATATCCGAATGTTGATATTTTTTAATGGCTTCTTCAACTTGGTCATAAAACGAACTTATGCACCATCTTTCATGAGTACACGTTGCACCCACAAGTATCCGGAGTTGGGATTCGAAATCCATCTGTGCCCATTCCGATTTACTCCCTTTGAACTGGTACCACGAATCTTTACCCAACAGTTTAAGAATGGCAGCTATCATCTTGCTCGAGTCTGGAGAAGCACAATCTAGCACGTGATTTTCAAATAAATGGCTGTTTTTGCGAATCCAGTCAAATTTGTTGACCCCTCTTTTTAAACTCGGTAAGAGTGATGGTGGTGAGGTGGTGTTTAGTATTCTTTGAATCTCTGTTTCTGCTGAGGTTTTGGTATCCAACTTGGATCCAAAAAACTCACTGCACTCCATCGCCTCTAACCCAACAAAGGTTGAAGCATTGCTACCCAAGTCACTTTCTCCAAATGTTGGGGTAGTTGTCCCTTCAGAATAGATAGTCTCATCGAAATCAGACATGGGACCTGTAACAGTTTCCGTGTCACTATCGGTACACGAATAAAGGGACAAACTTTGAATACAAAGAAGGGAATTCTCTGGAACCTGAATGATACTTTTGGAAAAACCAACGTCATCAAAAAGTTTTAAAGTTTTATAGTTTTGTAGTATGGCATTTTTTATGTTAGTTTGAATGTTGCTCAATGATACTTGGATTTCTTTAAGCTCCATAATATAATCATTCAAAAACACATCTTTGAAACTGTCAGACTCATATAGCTTTATAAATGGGTCTAAACCTTTCCATGGAATAAAGACTTTTGCAGCATTCCAACAGTTTATGAGATTCTTGACACTATCTGGAATATCACGACAAGGGGAAGACCCCACTAAATCGTTAATCAAGAATTGTATTTCCTCAATCAATTCTGTTTCTCGTGCCTTCAAATCTTGGGCATCTTGTAAAAATTGATCAATACTATCCACTTTGTCATCTATGAATTGGTCATTCTCGTCTTCTAAAATTGCCGCTTGAACTTTATCAGTGGTTAATTTTTGAGCATTGTGAAGCGTGCCCTCAATAAAACTACTCAAAAAGGATGCAATTTTGTCACACGGATTTTTAGATGGTGAAGGGGTATTATTCAGTGTAATGATAAACTTGGAAGCAATTGACAATTCTAAGGAATTGATTGAATGGGTGGAGCAATTTTTATTGTAGGAATAACTGCTTTTGCCTTCTGCTGTCTGTTCATTATAACAAGACTTTGAGCAAGTTGAAAATGATGACGACAAGCAAAGGGATGGTTGAAACGTCAATAAATTTGGGGTATTTTCATATTCCACCACTTCTTTTTCTTTATCCATGATTAAAATGCAATTGTTATATTTGCAAAAACCTCGCCGTCTTTGTTTATAACTTCTTCTTTTTCCCGCCTTTTTCCACTCTTTTGTTATTTCAAATTTTTATAAAAAAAAAAAAAAAAAGATAAGAGGGGTAAAAGGTATTTTTATTTACTGGAATAAAATGAATAAAAATTTATACACTTATTCAAACGGTATAACCTAATTATTGCAAAAGGTTGTGCTTAGAAAAAAAATCAAACAAATAAAAGTACATAATAGCGCAAATTTGAAAAAAAAAAAAAAAAAAAAAAAAAAAAAAAAAAAAAAAAAAAATGTTATATATTATTCAAACAGTTGAAAAGCATAAGCAGCAGTAGTAATGATGTATATTAATACAACATACTGTTTTCGGGATTTAACAAAAAAAACACACACGCACTCCATTTCTACCTGTTGAATATGCAAAAATTGTTTATTTAAACTTTTTATTGTTATTATTCAAATTCATTTGCTGTAACTGCGTTTAAAAAGGAAAAAAAAAAAAAAGTTGAAATGAGAAAATAAAGAAGATAAATGGAATAAATATAAAAAAAATGAGACATTATTTATATATATGACATATTTAGACAGCTAACAGTGCGTTATTATTGTTATAACTCATTATAGTATAATTCATGATTTTTAACACAACTTGTCCCCACACTCTAGATGTTGTTGGTTATTCTTTTATTGGAGGTTTATTTTTTTTTAATTGTGTTACAACATATGTAACATATATATGTAACAAAAATAATACTTTTCTAAATTGGAATATATCACAACACACATATCCACTAATGATTTTAGTATCTTCAAACAAAATCAAAGAGAAAGCTTGCCAATATTTGAAAACAAAAAAAAAAAAAAAAAAAAACAAAGGGACGGGAAAAGTTTCTTTCTTTATTTGTATTATAAATAGAGAAACAATATATACACGGCGGTATAATGGAAAATCCTCATGAGCAAGCTCAGAATGCTTTACTTTCCCGTATCACTAAAAATTTGGTAAGCTGATGTTTGATGTTGTGCCACTTGCCTGCCTATATCCAAATATATACTAACATGAGTTGTAGGAGAAATTGAATGAATCTATTGAATTCACTAATAAACTGCTAGAAGTAAGTATATCAATAGAGTAAAACTTGATAAAAAAATATTTCTATTTTCTTTTTTAATTTTCTAACTGATTTTTTTACTTATAGCAAATTAGTAAAGATAATATAGATATCGAAACAACGACACAGATGTGGGAAAACTATCAAAGAAATGTAAAATTTCATTTAGAAACCAACGGCCAGCTTAAAGATCCTTTATGAGATAAATAAATAAATAAAAAAATAATTAATTATCAATTTCAAATTTTTTTTTATTCCCATTATTTACAAAAAAATGTATATATATATATATATATATATATAAATTATAGAAACCTTTTATTATCAAAAATTCATTACATCGTCACAATAATACATGTTGTTTATATATATATATATATATATATATATATATTTTTTTTTAAGCAGAATTTTCCAATTTCTTTTGCTTGAGAACCTCACGGCGAGCGCGAACAGCCTTTGCTAAGTTTTCTAAAACTTCAACAGTTGTGTCCCATCCAATGCAAGAATCGGTGATACTGACACCGTATTTAAGAGCATCTTTGCCACCATCCTTAGCATCAGGAACCTTTTGGTTTCCTTCGTTGATGTGTGATTCAATCATGACACCACATAAAGCAGGACTGCCCTCGGATAATTGCTTAGCAATGTCAGCTGCTACTATAGGTTGGTTCTTGTAGTTCTTGCTCGAGTTACCGTGTGAGCAGTCAACCATGATACGGGGACCAGGTTTGCCAGTTTCTTGGTTGTCAACAACAATACCGGCCTTTTTCAGCTTCTCATGGGCCATAGAGACATTTTCAGCATCGTAGTTGGTACCATTCTTACCACCTCTTAAGATGATGAAGCAGTCTTCGTTACCGTTAGTACCAACGACAGCTAAACCACCAGGCTTAGTAGTGGAGAGGAAATGATGAGGATGGTTAGCTGCGCGGACAGCGTCAATGGCAACATCCAAACTGCCGTCGGTACCATTCTTGAAACCAACGGGGAAGGAAAGACCAGAAGCCAACTCACGGTGAAGTTGAGATTCGGTGGTACGGGCACCAATAGCACCAAGACTGAACAAATCAGAAATGAACTGAGGAGAAATGGTATCAAGCATCTCACCAGCAATGGCGATCTTTTCGGTAATTGTGCAAAGTAATTCGCGTGTGATTTTAAGACCCTTATTGATAT
Source organism: Magnusiomyces starmeri (assembly GCA_030578655.1). Lineage (NCBI taxonomy): Eukaryota > Fungi > Ascomycota > Dipodascomycetes > Dipodascales > Dipodascaceae > Magnusiomyces > Magnusiomyces starmeri. Next base: position 4,529 of record JAKTYK010000165.1, read on the forward strand.
TGAAGGAATTGTTGATATCTGGATCGTTAATCAAACCCTTCCAACCAACTGTTGTTCTTGGTTTTTCCATGTAAGCTCTCATAATGATAAGTAAATCGTCCTTGAGTTTTTCGTTTAAAGCGGCCAAGCGGTCGGCATATTCCAGAGCAGCCTTGGGGTCGTGAATGGAGCAAGGACCAACAACAACAATTATTCTATCATCCTTGCCTTCCAAAATAGCAGTGGCGTTGTTTCGAGCTTCTATGATATGTTGGATAGATTTCTCCGACAGGGGATACATGGATTGTAAAAGATCAGGAGAAACAATAGGATCGTAGCCGCGAATGCGGTGATCTTCCAGACAGGAGCGATCACCGAATTTGGAGTTTTTTAAGTACATTTCGTGAGTTGGGCCCTTTAAAAATTTTTTCAATAATTAGTATGGTTATATTGGACAAAATAATGGAGAAAAAGAGAAAGAAAAAGAGGGGCAATAAAAATATAACAAAAAAAAAAAAAAACGTGATCATGTGGTATTAAAAAAAAATTGCCGTCTCCGATTTGCCATTTTCACAAAAGTTTTTGAAAATAGAAGGTCGGATCGAGAACTTAAACGCCAATAATAAAACTAAATATGGCAGGAAAAAAGAAAAAAAAAATTTTTTTTTTCTTCTTCATTTTCTAAAAAGCTTCAGTGTATGTGTTGCGTTTTTGCCGAAACTTTATAACAAACAACGATGAGCAGGAAACCGCTCACTCGGGGAATATTTGTCGAAAAAGAATGGGAATAAAACAAGGGAATCAAATTAAGCATAGCAGACCAAAGGAAAAAAAAAAAAAAATCAAAGTGGAAGAAAAGGATTTTAATGCTCTTTTTTCTGCAGAACTGTATTGAAAAATAAAAAAAAATAAAATAAAATACTTACAGGCATTTTCTATAGTTTTTGTTTCAAGAACTTTTATATAAATATGGTTGATGTGAAAAAAAAAAAAAAAAAAAAGAAAGAAAGAAAAAAAGAGATGAAAAATTTTGAAAAATTTTAGGGGGAAAAAAATATGATTTTATACTTTTTTTTTTTTTTTTTTCTCACAAACCATTGAGTCATATTAATCCGTAAAAAACGGTTCAACAATGGAAAATGGAACGATCTGGACCATTGTTTATGGAACGTGAAAGCCGCACGTGGTTGCCTCTCTATCTTTTTCTTTTTGTGGCTTGGAGTTAGTAGTACTAAGTACTAAGTACTAAGTACTAAGTACTAACTAACTGCTATGTAATACGTTTAAATTAAAACCTTAATTGTCAGCTCGTTTTTGTAACACCGACTAGACCGGGCACTAAGCCGGGACTCAAAACAGAGGCATGGACATCTGAGGAGTCAACACGGTATTCAGTCCTCTCAGAAAATATTTATATATACATTAGCCGAGTTCGTCCGTTAATTATAACAACAACAACAATAACAATAATAATAATAATAATAATAATTATTATTATTATAATAATAAAAAAGTGAAGCACATAATTAAAAATGGCTCAACCTCGCAGTTTATTTATTTCTATTTTTTTTTAGACAGTACTGACACAGACAACTTATAGTATATATATATATATATATATATATATATATATATATTTCCGCTGTGATCAACTCACAACTTTCTTCTTTACCATATATGCCTCCTTAGCAACAATGCCTCGAAGATCTAAAAGTGTGAAATGGATTCTAGTACCTTTACTATTCAGTGCCATAACGTTTAGTTTTGTATTTTTTTCTATTCGTTTAGATGGCCGGCCCCATACTAGAACTACAAACCTCAAGCATTATCATCCCAACAATGAAGACTATGACGATGAGGACTCTTTACTCAGCGATCTCAAAAAAAATGCCTTTGGAAACAAAAATAAACAAAACCTACCCCCTACTACTGTCACCGTCACTGCTAAAGAAACTGTCACTTTAGCTCCTGCTTTTGCGCCTGATGCTGACTCGGTTGCCAACAAATTTAGCCCTAATTACCAGTGCGACCCTTACGCTCATCCAGGATATTTCGACTATGGTCTCAAGAACCCTAATAAGAAAGATGGCAACAGCAATAAAGAATCTTTGGAGCCTCAACAAATTTCTGTTGCCGAAGAAATAAAATCGCTCAAATATGTCCCCCTGGATTCGGAATGCCCTGTAACCAGCCCATCTATAAGCTCTAGAATCCGCCAGCATGACAAATCAATTGCTGGACTTCATAACAAAACGGTCGTTCTTTTCGGCGATCAGCTCGATAGAAATCTTGTTACTTACTTTTGCGAAGAATTCGGAGGGAAACTTAGAATCTCACCTGATCTTGATTCTCATATCAAAACAATCGATCTGGAAGAAAGTAAACAATTACCAAACGCAAAGGTTTCTCCTCGAAGATGCTACATTCCCCAATATGATTTCTCTCTTTCTTCTTACTTTTTTTATGCTATTTCTAGCGGAGATGACAGCAATGAAAATGAAGTGCCTCTTTGGTATGAGGATCCTAATACCCATAAATCCGAGACTACACAAAAGCTTTTCAATATGAATATCCAAGCACCATTTGATTGGAAAACAAGACTAAACAATGCAATTAGAGCCATAGAATCACTTCATAGAGGTCCAAATCCTGATGTCATTTTTGTCAATTTCGGATTATGGGATCTGGTGAGGTTTGAAAAAGTCATCACATCTTTAAAAGACGATTCCCAGTCTTCCCGTCGTAAATCATTAACTCTCACTCAAGTCAATAAATATTTCTCAAGGCTCGACGATTTCTTCCAAAAACTTAGAGATGCTTATCCTACATCTCGTATCATTTACAGACAAACACATTTCCCCGCCCCCTCTGTCAGCACTAGCGACTCGAAGGAGTCTAAAGAAGGATACCGTAATAATGTTTTTGCACCATTTAAGGTTCATCAGATCAATCAATTAGCAAGAGCTATAGCAGCTAAGTGGAATATTGAATACTGGAATGTTGGGTTTTTTACCCGAGATATTCCTAAAAAGGATATCCTTGATCCAAGTGGAAGTAAGTAATATTTTCCTACTAGCTAGACGAATTTTCATTAATTCAACAACAAACTAACAATAACTTTTTTTTTTTTTTTTCTTTATAGTTTATCCAAACCGAGAAGCTTCCATATCAATTTGGGGTGAAGGAATTCTCGAGTATACTGTCCGGACTTATAAAAATAAATAAATAAATAACTGTGTAGTAATATATACAAAGAAACGTAATCACTTACATAATAATTATATCACGTGAGACTTTTTTTTTTTTTTTTTCACTTGAATTTTTTTTTTTTTTTTTTTTTTCCCTCCATCACTTTTTTTGGAATTTTTCTTAATATATATCTAGATCTACAGTCAATTATTATACTAAACACACACACACACACACTCACTCACTCCCTCATTCATCGACATCATTAGACCATTAGTTCAACAATGGCTTCGACTCTTGCTTCACAGGTCAGAAAGGCCGCTCCATCAATTGATGGTATAGTGTCCGACTACACTACGGGATACGTTAGATATGTGTGCGATAATTTGTCTGATCCGTTTGCTGCAACAGCAGTGGCTATACCCAAAGAAGTAGACTTCATTTCCAACATTCTTCGAAGTGCTGGGGCAGAAGCTACAGCTATCGACAATCTGAAAAACTCATTATCTTCTGAATTTACCAAACTTTTCAATACCACGATGGCGTCTGCAGGGAATGCTGTTGATATGCACAACCGCAAAATTGACGAGAAAACATTACTCACTGCTCAGCGTCAAAATGCTGCCGCTCTTAACCAAGCAGCTTACAACAGTAGTATTGGCGCCAATAGTTCTACGGATCTCGAGCATGTCAGTGGTAGAGCAGTCAGTAGTCGTGTCGACAAAAAGAAACTTGAAAAGGCTGAACGGAAAATTGCCCAAAAACTGGCTAAGAAGAAACTTAGAACAGTTGAATATGAGGCCTCTCGTCTACTTAAAGAAGATACAAAGGAGGACTACGACAAATTTTTCCTTACAGTCAATCCTATTGAGTTTGGAACCAACAGTGGCAAAACTAAGGATATTAAGATTGAAAACTTTGATTTGTTTGTAGGAAATACTGCCCAGCGTGTTTTGTCTGATACCACGCTTACTCTTTCCTATGGTCATCGTTACGGTCTTATTGGTCAAAACGGTATTGGTAAATCGACACTTTTGCGAGCTCTTTCTCGACGTGAGCTTGCCGTCCCTAAACACATTACCATTCTACACGTTGAGCAAGAAATTCGCGGTGATGAAACATCTGCTCTTCAAAGTGTTCTTGATGCCGATGTGTGGCGCAAATCTCTTCTTAATGACCAAGCTGAAGTTCAAGCCAAGATTGCTGATGTCGACAAAAGATACAAGGAAGCAGTTGAGAAGTTGGGCTTGGATAATCAAGAGGAGCACCCCGAATTGCGTGAGCTTGACGATGAGCGTAACGAGCTGGAATCCAATCTCTCTGAGATTGTTAATAAGCTCACCGAAATAGAAGCAGATAAGGCTGAAAGCAGAGCCGCCTCCATTCTGTTTGGTCTCGGTTTCACCAAGGAAACTCAACATAATCCTACAAACTCATTTTCTGGTGGTTGGCGTATGCGTCTTGCTTTGGCGCGCGCGCTTTTCTTCAAGCCAGATCTGCTGTTATTAGATGAACCTTCCAATATGTTGGATGTCCCGTCCATTACTTTCCTTTCAAATTACTTACAAACATATCCTTCTACGGTGTTGGTAGTATCCCACGACAGAGCCTTTCTCAACGAGGTTGCTACCGATATTATTTATCAACACAATGAACGTCTTGACTATTACCGTGGCGCAAACTTCGACATGTTCTATGCCACCAAGGAAGAACGCCGCAAGAATGCCATTCGTGAGTACGAGAACCAGATGGCTTACCGCAAGCATCTCCAACAATTCATTGACAAGTTCAGATACAATGCTGCCAAGTCCTCAGAAGCCCAGTCGCGTATTAAGAAACTCGAGAAGCTCCCCATTCTTGAACCCCCAGAAGAAGAACAAACCATCACATTCCGCTTCTCCGATCCAGAACGACTTTCGCCGCCAATTCTCCAACTCAAGGATGTTTCCTTTGGATATTCCCCCGACAAGCTTATCATCAAAGATGTCGATTTGGATGTTGATATGGATTCCAGAATTGGTCTTGTGGGTGCCAATGGTGCAGGTAAAACGACGCTTCTTAAGCTCCTTATGGAACAAATCCGACCCACATCAGGAGAAGTTCATCGCAATGGACGTTTACGCATTGGTTACTTTGCCCAGCACCACGTTGACGGCATGGACCTCAACATGTCTGCAGTTCAATGGATGGCCCACGAGTTCCCCGGCAAAAGCGACGAGGAGTACCGCCGACATCTCGGAAGTTTTGGTATCACTGGTCCTCTTGGTTTACAGAAAATGCAGCTACTTTCTGGTGGTCAGAAATCCCGTGTTGCTTTTGCTTGCTTGTCCATGCGCAACCCTCACATTCTTGTTCTTGACGAACCGTCTAATCACTTGGATATCGCCGGTTTGGATGCCTTGACCGAAGCTTTACAGAAATTTAAGGGCGGCGTTCTCATGGTCTCGCACGATGTTTCCATGATCAATTCAATTGCCAAAAACATCTGGGTCTGTGAAGGCGGTACTGTCAAGAAATTCGACGGTACTATCTACGATTATAAAAAGTATATTTTGGGAAATGCTGATTCCTCTGGTGTCGTTAAGCGACATTAAATGTGTATTTTATATAGATTTACATTGTAGGTACTACATAAAGGTCAATTCATTTGTTTATTTGAAGAGAATGAGAAAAAAAAAAAAAAAAAAAAAAAAATACTCCAATTCCAACGTTATATATTTATTTATTTATTATATCACCAACATCAAAATAATATGAACATTTGTGTCCTGTTGAAAAGTCTGTAGCTTGTAGCTCCTGTCTGCTCATAGTCGCTCTTTTTTCTGTCCGTCTGTCTGTCTTTTATTTATTTATCTATTTATTTATATACATTTTCTTTTATTGGCCCGTTGTTATTCTTCGGGTTCTACCCATTTCTCTCAATTATGTCTGCCTCTACCCCAGAATTTCTTTACTCCCTACCACCACCAACCTCCAATCGACCCAACAGTTCCTTCCCAGATTCTTGCTCCTCCTCTTCTATTTCATCGCCACTTGGTTCTGACTCGTCACTGCTTTCTACAGAGCCCGTAAAAAGTTTGTCGGCAAACAGCATCTCTTCATCGTCGTTTTCCTCCTCCTCCTCTTCCTCCTCCTCCCAAATGCCTCGGAATATTCCCCCTCCACACACAGAAACTATCACAGCTTCCTCTACAAGTAATAATGAAACTGCGCAATCCTCATTTCCATACTCTTCTAACTCCTCTCCTCAAACAACAAGCGTGTCTGCCGAAGAACACAAAGCCGTTTTGCGTTCCGCTTGCTTAAATATGAACTTTGATCGTCCTAGCGCGCAGAACATCACCACCGCCACTACTACAACAACCAATAATGGCCAATACATTACTAATAACAATAATGGTCTACCAGCTACCGCGACCGAAAACGACAAATTCAACACCATTTCTAGCAATAAAGATCCCACAACTAAAATCATAGATAAACAGTCCATGGACTATGTCATCCGAAGCAGTATAGCTGGCGGCTTGGCCGGGACTTCCGCAAAGACGCTCATTGCTCCGCTCGATCGTGTTAAGATTCTGTTTCAAACCTCCAACCCGGAATTCATCAAGTTCACCGGCTCTTGGCTCGGCTTTTATCGCGCCGGTAAGGAGATTTATCGCACCCAGGGCTTCTTTGGCCTTTTCCAAGGCCACTCGGCGACTCTGCTGCGAATTTTCCCCTATGCTGCAACAAAGTTTGTCATGTATGAACAAGTTAGATCCTTACTGATTCCCGACAAAAAGCACGAAACCTCAGTCCGGCGGTTTTTGGCCGGCTCCATCTCGGGCGTCACCTCAGTGTTTGTTACTTATCCCCTAGATCTCATCCGTGTCCGGCTAGCCTTTCAAACTAAAGCGTTGGCGACCGACACTCATCCCGCCTTTCAAAAACATCGCCGCCATTACGACTATAAAGGTGGAAAACTGGTGCAAACCATTGTCAAAATTTTTAACGAACCTCCAGCACATCTGGCCAAAGCTAATAAGCACATTGCATCATACCCCAAAGCTCCCTCGTCACAACCCCCTCGCTCGTCCCCTGTATCTTCATATTCCACGTTATCTTCAGCATCACAACAATCATTTTCGTCATCCGTAGCATCCGACACACCCGCCCCAAAATTGACTCTTACTCGCATATACTATGGTCTTTCCAATTTCTATAGAGGATTCACTCCTACCATTATCGGAATAATACCCTATGCCGGCGTGTCATTCTGGGCACACGACTTTCTCCACGATGTTTTCCGATCGGCGTATTTAGCGCCCTATGCTGTCATGGATGTTTTGCCCCCGGAAGAGGTTGAGAAGCTTGAAGAAATAAGCAAGTCCAACCGCAACGCATACAAGGTGCATCGACAGCCTCTCAACACCTGGGCCCAACTGACGGCTGGTGGTCTTGCTGGCATGATGGCCCAAACCGCTTCTTATCCCCTCGAGGTGGTCCGTAGACGAATCCAAGTCTCTGGTGTCACGGGCGAGGGAATAGGTTTATTCAAAACCATTGCATCTATCTATAGAAAGGCCGGGGTCGGCGGGTTTTTTGTCGGCTTATCAATTGGTTATATTAAAGTAGTCCCCATGTTTGCATGCTCATTCTTTGTTTATGAGCGAATGAAGGCTTTTTTGAAAATTTAACGGTTTTTTTTTTTTTTTTTTTTTTTTTTTTTTTTTTTTTTTTTTTTTTTTTTTTT
>JAKTYK010000166.1:0-12392 GCA_030578655.1 Magnusiomyces starmeri
TTTTTTTTTTTTTTTTTTTTTTTTTTTTTTTTTTTTTTTTTTTTTTTTTTTTTATATATTTATATTTATTTTCATTTTCATTATTATTAATAATTTTTTTTTTTTTTCTAACGCGTCTTTTTATTTTATTTATATACATTTATTTATATATTTAATAGCTCGCTCTAGTTCCTCAACTGGTCAGTCAAAAAGACAACGCGTATCATCCTCAAACCATTCTGCTGTAGCTCCCTTGCGACGGTCTTCTAGACGTTCTGCTGCTACCCACGTCGATTACTCACCTCAAGGTTTGGAGAATCAAAACTTGAAAAAGTCTACAACAGCAACGGCGACAACCACAGCAACAACAACCACAGCAACGACAACAATAACAACAACAACAACAACAACCCCTAAACCATCTTCTAAACTTCGCAATTCTAACACCTCTGTCAAAAAGGAGGAAGACGACTCGTCCAGTACAATCACCGTTGAAGACGATCTTTTGCCAATACACAATACCAAGCATCAATCTTCGCGTCCTAAAAGTCGCGCCAACTCCAAGTCTCACCCAAACACTACTACAAATGATTCATCCTCTACTAACCCCCCAATACCCTCCAACAGCAGCGAGCAATCGTCTCCTGCTCCGCCAGCTGATCAGTCATCACAAACAACACCATCCGTTAGTTCCGAGTATCAAGAATTGCTCAATAAAATCCAACTCAAAAAACAGGAATTAAGCGAGATTTACGACCGCCATGATTTTCGCGTAAGACTGCTTTTCCATCTCGAAAAATTCGTTTCGTTAGTTTCTTTTGACCCGGAAATTGCTAAACAGGATCACAGCAGCGTTTTCGAAGAATACAAACTCAAGTACGACCTTTGGTCCAAGGTTTCCTCAATTGAGCCTTCTATCTCTAGATCCAGAGCTACCCGCCGAAGAGCCGCTCACCTGCAAAAAGACGCTTTCAGTTTATTAATCCCAACTCCACTTCCTGCATCTAACTCGGCTACCCCTCCACTTTCTGCAGTCCCCCAATCACTATCATCCGCAAGTCAAAAAACTACAAACACACCTTCATCAGCAACTACTACAACGCCAACATCAACAAAAGCAACAGTCAAAACTGAAGATTTGTCCACCGATTCCATCTCCAAAACCCCAGCTGAGCACAAATCATACTCTAAAAGTAATTCTTCTCATAACAAATCCGCTGCATTGTTACATTCAGAAAGTCCTAAACCTCCTGCAACAACTAGAAAACGTGGAGGTGCGGCTGCCTCGTCAACTGTCTCGGCATCATCCTCCACCTCAAAATCCTCCAAAACCCCCAAAACAACCAAGCAAATCAAACAAGAACCCAAAACAGAAGAAAAACCATCAAAACAACATCCTCAAGTTGCATCTAAAAACATTCAACGTCTGTACAAGTCAAATAATGTCAAGAAACCTTCGATCCGGACCCAGAAAAGGTTCAACATCAAATTGGAAAACGATGACGACGACTTTGCCTCCAGTTCAGATGGGTACATTTCAGATGATTTCGACCAAATTCTCTTTTTAGATAGCACACCCTCTGCTTCAGAAGATTCCACGTCTGACGAAGATACGGACGAGACTGGCGACGATGACGATGTTTCCTACAGTGGCAATAATGTGGAAGATATTGTTGACAATGGTCCCGACAACAACCGCAGACACAAAACCCCTCGTCTTAAAGTCAAATACTCTTTGCCTGATCCTACCATCACTCACCCAGGCCATCTTGTCGCCCCACATTATGACTCACTCGACAATTATCTACACTCATTTGTATCTCTCGATGAAGATATAAGTGAAGAACAACGCGAGGAGTTTGTACGCGACCAAGCAGAACTCTTAAATCGTATCGAGGAAGTTAAGAAAAGCGGCATGTATGATGTGTATTTGGAACATTTGTTGGAAATTTCCGGCGGTGCAAATACAAACCCCAATGCCAATGGCAACAACAACAACAATAACAACAACAACAACAACAACAACGGCTTATCTTTGACTGCTGGCAGTAACAATATAATCAATCTCAATCTTCATGCTGCAAGATCCTCTCACTCATTAATGTCCAAACTGCGGAAAACGTTCCAGGATCCTCTTCTTCACAATCAACAACCGACACATCAAGATCATCTAGTGGCGCAGGCTGTTTACTTTTCGAAACTTATGTCCGACGAGCGTCGTTCTCATATTTCCAAATCTAAGAAGATTGCCGGAATGATAGACTTGTACTTTAAACGACTCTCCAACGCTGAAGAAAAGGAACGTAAACTTGAAGAAAAGCGGATACGTCAACTGGCCCGCAAAACTTGTTTGGAAGTTATGCGCAAATGGAAAATTGCCGAAAAGGTTGTGCAGCACAGACATGCAAAACGCTTAGAAGATGAGCAACGCCAGGCTGGTAAACAACAACTTAACATGATTTTGGAACATTCGGCGCAGCTTTTAGAAGCAAGAGTAGCTACTAATATGGATGCGACGGCTAATAGCTCTAATAGATCGAAAACTACTGAGGAAGAAGAAGGCAGTGATAATGATAACGGTGACGATGACGATGACGATGACGATGACGAATTTTTTTCGATATCTGACGAAGACCAAAATGATGATGTTGAAATTGCATCCAACGACGATGAAAAAGAGGACACTTCGACCATAGAAAATTATCCTAGAAAATCTCGCAACAAACCTAACGATAACAACAATAACAATAACAATAATGCTAATGATGAAACCTTTAATGACAACAAAACAAAAACTATAGACTCATCTTCTAATGACAATAATTATATTAATGAAACTAGTGATGTTCAGGATCTTCGTAATATCCCGGATGACCAACTTACCGTGGAACAGCTACGCATAAAATATGCATCTCTTCCAGATATTAAACTGAAATGGGATCACAGTGACAGTGAAAGTGAAGACGATAGTTCCAACCAAAATGATGAAGAAATGTCGGATGATGGCGACAGAAAGGCTCTTTTCGATAATGAAGAAACTGTCAAAAAAGCTATTGAGATGGACCAGGATATCGATGTTTCAGAATCAGATCACAGTACAGTCTTGGACAGTGAAGAAGACATATCTGAATCAGAAGACTCCGACTTGGACTCTGAAGATGATGGGGAAGAAAATGGTCTTGCTGCATTGTTTGGTTCTTCTAAAAAATCTAGTGGTTCCCCAGCACTAGCTCAAATCGACGAAAAGGAAGAAGTTCAAAATGAAGAAGAAAAGCAAGTTGAACAAAATCAAGAAACAACTAAGATAGAACCAATACCAAGCAAACCCGCAACAGAAGAAGCTAATCAAGACGAAGTGACTTCCGACAAATCCAACTCGGCAGAACCAACTAAAAGCTTGGACACTGAAACTAAAGCTGATTCTGACAACAAACCATTTAATCAACAACAATTACAACAACAACAACAACAACAAGCCAAAGATACATCACAACCTCCCACCGAGTTAATTAAAACACCGATCCCATTTTTGTTGCGCGGATCGTTGCGTGAATATCAACATTATGGTTTAGACTGGCTCGTAGGATTATACAATAACAATACCAATGGCATTCTTGCAGACGAAATGGGTTTAGGGAAAACAATCCAAACCATCTCGTTGATTGCCTATTTGGCTTGTGAAAAACATATATGGGGTCCCCATTTGATTGTCGTACCCACGTCTGTCATGCTTAACTGGGAAATGGAGTTCAAACGATTCGCACCTGGGTTTAAAGTCCTCACATACTATGGCAACCCAATACAAAGAAAACAGAAACGTCAAGGATGGAATAAAGAAGATACATGGCACGTTTGTATAACGTCATATCAGCTCGTTTTACAAGACCAAAACGCCTTTAAGCGAAAGAAGTGGCATTATATGATTCTTGATGAAGCTCACAATATTAAAAATTTCCGCTCGCAAAGATGGCAATCACTTCTTAACTTTAATACAAAGCATCGGCTTTTGCTCACTGGTACCCCTCTCCAGAATAATCTTATGGAACTATGGTCACTGCTGTACTTTTTAATGCCCTCAAGTAGAACCTCTCAAACGATGCCCGAAGGGTTTGCTAATCTTCATAATTTCCAAGAATGGTTTTCGCGGCCTGTTGAAAAAATGGTTGAAGAAGGTGATTATGTTGATGAAGAAGTCAAGGAAACGGTTTCCAAATTGCACCAGATCCTAAGACCTTTCCTTCTTCGTCGTTTGAAAGCCGATGTCGAGAAGCAAATGCCCGCTAAATACGAGCATGTGGTTTATTGCAAACTTTCCAAACGACAACGATTTCTTTACGACGACTTTATGTCCCGCGCTCAAACCAGAGAAACCTTAGCCTCAGGAAACTTCTTCAGCATTATTAATTGTTTAATGCAGCTTAGGAAAGTATGTAATCATCCCGACCTTTTTGAAGTTAGACCGGTGGTTACATCTTTGGCCATTGATCGATCAGTGGCTGCTGATTTCGAAATTAAAGATTTTTTGGTTCGTAAACGATTAGTAGAGCAGGTAAACGAAACATCCATGAACCAAGTCAATCTGGATTTTCTCAATTTTCAATTCACCCAAAACGACTTTAAACGCACGAAAAATGAGTCCATTTCAACGCGCAAATGGGGGAACTCCAAAAGGCCTTTGATTCAAGAAATTTTGTCTGATCAAAAAGATGAAGTGGCCAAACTTGAAGCAACAACAAAACGTGATTTATCGTCCATCAATGGTCATTTGCAATACATGAGCTTGCTAGAAAAGAAGGATGAGCTGATCAATTTGGAAAGCAAAATCTACCAAAGTCACAATAAATGCGAGCAAGTCCCCATGTATGGAACTGAATTGATTGCAAAGCTCTCTTCCATCACCAGCCCAAGTAAACCAACACATACCAAAGGTTACAACTGGAACCATTCTGATATCATCAGTTCCATGAAGCTCAATAATGAACAACGCGAAGAAGCTGTGTCCGAAATCATAGAACGTTATGCGTTTGTGACACCAAAAGTAGTTTGTTTGGATATGCCCCGCCAAGTTTTGGGCCCTAGAATTTCTGAGTTGCTAAGCACCATGCCTGCCGAAACTCCAATTGTTGCTACCGATGAGGCATCACAACTGGAACTTTCTTTACAACGCAATAGTGGTGATAGTAATAACAACACTATTGGCAATAACAATAGTAATGAAAGTAATTCGTTATGGATGACGCCTGACTTGAAGAAAATCCAATCTCAAACACTTTTCCATCAAACATTGGTTAAACTTTCAATTGCATTCCCTGATAAGAGACTTTTGCAATTTGACTGTGGTAAACTGCAGCGTCTTGCAGAACTTCTACACGATCTTATTTCCAATGGCCATCGTGCTTTAATCTTTACACAAATGACTAGAGTTCTTGACATTTTGGAACAGTTTTTGAATCTGCACGGATGGAGATACCTTCGCTTAGACGGTGCCACTAAAATTGAACAACGCCAAATTCTCACTGAACGCTTTAATCATGACCCCAAAATACCTATTTTTATTTTATCTACCAGATCTGGTGGTTTAGGTATCAATTTGACGGGTGCTGATACCGTTATATTTTATGATAGTGACTGGAACCCATCTATGGACAAACAGTGCCAGGACAGATGCCATCGTATTGGACAGACCAGAGATGTTCATATTTATCGACTCGTTTCCGAATATACTATTGAATCCAATATTTTGAAGAAGGCCCAGCAGAAAGAAATGTTGGATAATGTTGTCATTCAAGAAGGTGATTTCACCACAGACTATTTTACCAAGTTATCTGTACGCGATATGTTGGGTGATGAAAGTCTTGGAGGTCACGCTGACGAAGCAGTACTTGGAAATTCCTCGCGCAACATTGAGAAAATTCTGGCGGTTGCTGAAGATGATGAAGATGCCAAAGCTGCTGCCGCAGCTATGCGCGAAATTTCCAATTTGGACGCAGAAGACTTTGGTGATAGTCAAAAGCCTCAACAACAGCAACACCAACACCACGGCCATGCAAATGGTGTTGGATCTGCAAACTCGACGGAATCTCATAATACCCGAATCAACACACCGATTAGTGATGGAGAAGGTCTTCGTTCTGTCACACCTGCGGCTGGACATGAAGATGATTTGGAAAAGAGAGAGGAAGATGAGGATGAAGATGAGGAAATGCCTGATTACGACGATGACAACAATAATAACAAAGATAATAATGACGAATTTGATGAAGACGCAGACGACGAAGGAATCCACAGCGTTGATGACTATATGATTAGATTTATTGAAAATGGATACTATTGGGATTGATATTAATATACTTGTATAAATAAAAATTTTTTTTTTTCCTTTTTTTCTTTCTTCGTTTAATATATATATATATATATATAAAATCACTATATATTACCTTTTTCTATTTATTTCCTCACATCTTTTTTTTCTTCAATTACTGATAAAATAATATCATTTTAATATATTTTCAAACTTGAGTAATGACGAAAGAAACAAAAAAAAAAAAAAAAAAAAAAAAAAAAAAAAAAAGATACAGTATCTGTTGAATTATCTCAAAGACGTAAACTTTGTATTTTGAGGGGAAACAAAACCAGGTAGAAAATTATAGAAGCATGACAAATATATTACTAATCATATGTAATGTGTCAATAACGTCATAGGAAGGTTTGTTACATGTGTGTGTGTGTGGCTAGGCGTAAAGACACATAGTGCAACAAACTCTCAGATCGGGCAAGTTTTTTGCTGGTTTTTTTTTTTTTTAACTGTTCATATCGTCTTTATTTTTTATTTGTTTTAATAAATATATATATATATTCTGAACAATTGTATTCAAAGCTCGAGCTGTTCATCGTTTCTTGTTTTGTGTATCTTCTTTGAATTTTTTGTTGTTGTTGTTGTTGTTGTTGTTGTTGTTGTTATGTACTATAGGATTTTTTTTCTTTTGTCTAACTAATACTTACACACACATAAATAAATAAATATATTCCTCTCTATTGCCTCCTTTCCAATTACTACCCCGTCAAATTATAGACAGCGAAGCGATTACCACTACACCCAATATCTAAAAAAAAAAATTAAAAATAAAAATAAAAAAATAAAAAAAAGAACGAAAAAAAAAAGAAAGAAAGACTTGGAATATTTTCACGACATATTTACTTCCTTTTTATTCAATTTTTATTTATTTAAATTTTTTTATTTTTTTTTTTATTTCCGTCTTTTGCAGCTTTGGTGAATAAAATAAAATAACAATGTCCCAGTTGCTGCCAATTTCTGTGGATCCTATATTTCTAGTCACAAATGAATGCATCCATATTACGTCTGCTATGCGTAAAAACGCTCGCTGGGCTCAATCAGGAATGGCAGCCATATTGGGTGTTTCTTCTGTAGCAGACGGAACGGAAAGTGATATCGCGACTCGCTGGGGCCTCCGGAGCCGGTCTACCGCTAGTAGCGTATGTTTTATTTTTATTTTTATTTTTATTTTCCTTGTACTATGTTAATACTAACTATTGATATACATATCTATATATTTTCTTAGGATAATCCTCTTGTTGCCGGATTTGCCAAATTAAGATCCGATCTGATCCAAACTACAGATATTAATGATATTTCGGCTGACATCATTGTCGATCCCTTTTTGCAGGTCATTAGCTCACAATCTACCACCGGGCCTATTACTTTCATTGCATTATCTTCCATTAACAAATTCCTAGATTATAATGTCATTTCCCCAGAATCGAAAAACTTTCAAATCGTTATATCTCAACTTGTTTTCTCTATCACTCATTGCAGATTTGAAGCCACGGATCAAGCTGAAGATGACACAGTGCTCTTAAAAATTCTTAACCTTATGGAACTTCTAGTCTGCGGAGTAGGAAATGATTACCTTAATGACGAAAGCCTTTGTGATATCATTGAAACTTGTCTCAGTATGGCATGCCAAATGAAACGTGGTGATTTACTTAGAAGATCAGCAGAAATGACTATGAATAAACTAACTGTAGCCATTTTCTCCAGATTGGCTGAACTAGACTCTGAAGATGACTTTTCCACATTACCCTCCGAATATAATAATTTGCAAGATCATCTTAGTAGCCCCCCTCCACAATTGACAAAATCTCTCGATGCTGCTTCCTCTGCCGACGACCCGTCGACTTCAAACGAATCCGCGTCACAAACCGAAACTGGTGAATCTAATGACACTCAAAATATTCAAATAACATCTGCAAACGATAACGTTCACCCTGTTTCAGTAGCAAATTCAATTGATGCAACTCTGTTAGATTCCAATGGCGAAAACCACACCTTGGAAAGCAATAACGTTCATCCCCAACCCGCAAATGAGTTTGATTCCAGGCCTTTCCAAAAGTATGGAATTGCATCTATTAGAGAGTATTTACGGGTTCTAATATCAATAATTGATTCAGCAAACGCTCATCAATATACAGACACTACTAGAATCATGGTTCTACATTTAATAAATATTGCGTTCGAGGTGTCCGGCTCTCAAATGGGCCGATTTCCATCTTTACTCGAGCTTATCACAACAACACTTCTCAAGCACCTCTTACAATTCACTCGAACTGAAAACCCATATCTTTTACAAAAATCGCTACGAGTGACTAGCACTGTCTTTCATACCTCTCGCAAATACTTAAAACTTCAACAGGAAATGTTTCTTACCTATCTCCTCACCTGCCTTAGTCCAATTTCAGATATACCTAAAGAAGAAGGAGTCGATGACATATTCTATAACGGCGTACCTAGTGTTCCTCGCTCGGTTTTGAATGCTTCTCCACATCCGTCCAAGGTTTCCACACCCGTTGGCGGTAAATCTGCTTCTTCATTAACCAACGACGGTATTCCTCATCTATCTTTTATCAATATCCGAAGCCCAGATTCCAGAGAAATGATGGTGGAAGCAATTACCAGTTTGACCCGTATTCCTTATTACTTTGTTGACCTGTTTGTCAATTATGACTGTGACGTTGATCGTGCTGATCTTTGTGATGATCTTATCGGGTTTCTTTGCCGAAACGCATACCCAGACTCAGCTACATGGTCCACATCTAGTGTGCCTCCCTTATGCTTAGATGCCTTGCTTGCCTTTGTGTCGTCTTTAGCGTACCGACTGGACAGCGGGAAGATTTCGGAAAAAGATGTCGAAATTTGTCGCACGGCACTCGAAAACAAGCAGCGAAAGAAACTTGTCATTGAAGCGGCTGAGGCATTTAACGAAAAACCAAAGAAGGGAATTCAATTGATGATTGATAAGGGTCTTATCAAGGATAGTTCGCCGGCGTCTGTTTTAGAATTCTTACAAAACTCTGGTCGTATCAACAAAAAGGTATTGGGCATATTTTTATCAAACCCCCAAAACTCGGAATACCTCGATCTTTTCATCAAGAGCTTCAACTTTGAAAACAAATCCCTAGACGAAGCTATGCGTGATCTTTGTACCGCCATCCGTCTTCCTGGTGAGTCTCAACAGATTGAGCGTATTATGGAAAGTTTCGCTGAACGTTACTGCGAATACGAAAGTAACACTGAGTTTGTTGCCGATAAAGATGCTGCGTTTATTTTAAGTTACGCCGTGATCTTGCTCAACACAGACTTACACAACCCTCAAATTAAAAAACACATGACAAATGAAGAGTTTAATCGAAACCTTCGAAACATGAATGCAAATAAAGACTTTTCTGTAGAATATCTTAATTCTATTTATGCGGCTATCAAAGATAGAGAAATTGTCATGCCCGAGGAGCACGACAATGAAGAATCCTTTGAACATCTTTGGAAAGAACTTTTACTAAAAGCACCTTCGGCCGGTATTGCCGAAACTCTAACCAGCAGCGTTTTTGATAAGGAGATTTTTCAATCCGCATGGCAGCCCATTGTCTCTACTCTTTCCTACATTTTCGCAACTGCCACTGAGGATACTGTTTTCTCTCGTGTTATAGCCGGATTTGACAACATTGCCCAAATTGCTAACCATTATCAGGTTCCTGGCGTGACTGATCAAATCATATATTCTCTCGGAAAGATATCTACTCTAACTTATGGCAACCTGTCGTGTCCTTCATCAACAATTGAAATAAAAATTGAGGGCGACGAAAAAGTTGTCGTTAGTGACTTATCGATTCAGTTTGGCGAAGACTTTAAGGCACAGCTTGCATCCATCATTTTGTTCCGAATCGCTAAAAACAACAGAGATTTTATCTCGGAAAGCTGGTCCCAGATTATCGCTTTAATAACAAACTTGTATTTAAATTCTCTTTTCACCCCCTTATCAGCATCCTTACCAATTGCTCAAGTTCAGTTTGGAATCCCTCCTCTAGACCCAGTAAAACCCGTCCATTCTCTACAAAAGGGTAAATCTTCCAAGGATTCTGGGTTGTTTTCGGCATTGTCATCTTATTTAACTGGCTACAGCGATTCAGTTCCCGAGCCTACAGACGAAGAGATTGAGGCGACTCTTAGCACAATCGACTGCATTAGATCATGCGATATACACATATTTCTTGAAGAATCGTTGAAAAGCTCATGGGACGAAATAATCAACAGTTCAATTGAGTTGCTACCTAAAATTGATGGCCTCGCACCCCCAAGTCGACAACAGTTTTATCCATCTATTTTATTTTTACTGGACGTCATTACACTAGCTGCCATCAAATCAGGTGATCCCAAGGCCCAAACGCATGCTCTTGAAATTTTCAAGGCATATGTTCGGGAATGGGAAATTACTGATCAAGAATTTTTGACTAAATGTATAATCTACTACATTATTGTTTTGAGAAACGTGACATCGGTGGATCTTGAGCAGGATCTTTTTGAAGCTTTAGACACAGTTGCCAACATCAAGGATGTGGTGCTTCGCCCATGTCTTGGAAAGCTAATTGGTCCATTAACCACACTTGCCGATGAAGATGCATGGTCAGCTTCTCTTGTTTTGAAGAAATCACCTTCTTATTGGCTATTATTTAAAATGGCTGCCAGCAACAGAGACAGTGCTGAAGAGGTGTTTGGGTTTATCGAAAACCTAGTTTCCGAGGAAAACGCTTCGAAATTTATAGACAACAAAAACTTTTGTGGCATTTTGGAAGTTCTTGGTGAGATTGTTAGCATTGGAGCTTGTGGTGCTCAGTTGGAACAAAACAAGGCAGCTATTGCTTACGAGTTTAGAAAACAGTATGATCAGCAAACCTCTATTCGGAAAGCAAAGGAAGTCATTGCCAATATGGAGGTTGACGTGAAGAGATCTCTCAATGCGTTGGATAAAATTGCTTCGTTAGAACCCTACGTTGAAAAGCTTGCAGACACTGTTGAGGAGAAGGATAACGATGGGAAGGAATCAGCATGGTCTAATTTGTGGCTGCCATACATTCGTGTCTTGTCTCAGCAATGTATTAATCCATCTCGAAAGATACGTCACAGAGCATTCCAGCATCTACAGAAGATTAGTTTATCTCCTATATTACAAACCAGAGCTGACTTTGATTGGAACTTGTTATTTGATGATGAATTATTCCCACTTCTTGAAGCATTACTTAACGCAGAAGTTTATGAAACTGACCCTAAGGGCATGATTTTGACTCGCTTACAGTCTGCATCTCTGTTATGTAAGGTATTTTTACAGTATGTTGTTGGGAATTTGGAGGATCAAAAATCCAGTAACGCCGAAGTCAGGCAGGCCAAGAACACCGAGCTCTTTAATTATTGGATACGTGTTTTGGATGTCATTGACCGTTTAATCAACAGTACTGGCCAGTCTCTTTCCAAACCCTCCGAAAGCAATGCTGGCAGAAGGACTTATGGTAATGGCACAAATGCCTCTACCCCGCACCACAACAGTACCAGCAACAATAGTGTGCAAGCCAGAGAGACGTTGGAGGCCTTGGAGGAGGGCGTTGTTGAGCTGATCAAAAATCTGTTGCTTGTTATCAAATCCAGCGAGCCTCCTCAAAACGACCATTTCTGGGAAGAAACCTGGCAACGTGTCGACTCCATTTGGCCCGGTCTTAAAGAAGATCTTCGTGCTAGAATTGATACCAGCGCCCCTGTTTCTAACGAAAAAGAGCTTGTTGAGTCAGAACTGACTAACGAAGAGGGAAAAGAACAAGACAAGTCTTTACAAGAAAAAAATAATCAGGAGCAGCCGGAAAATGAGCAAGCATCTGAAAAAGACCAAGATCAAAAGGAAGATCAAGACCAGGAACAAAAAAATGATGGTAATGAAACTAGTGAGTCGATTGTTTGAAAACTCTTAATGATATAGTAATAACTACAGTACATAATTTATGCCACAAATAAAATAAGTGTTTTTTTTTTTTTTTTTTTTTTTTTTTTTTTTTTTTTTTTTTTTTTTTTTTTT